>CM023457.1:119959646-120209202 GCA_013339765.2 Haemaphysalis longicornis
TAGACCTGACAGATTTCATCCTCCTCTTTCTATTTCCTGTTCCCTTCCCACAATGCTCCACCATTTCCGTATGTTCCTGCACCACGCAACCATCGCTACGCTTTCGCCCGGGCAGATTACGTTGGGACTGTATGATTACTTTTCTGCTGTCCCTTGGTCGAACAGCATTGACGAAACCTATGTCAATGAACAAGTTGACCGTTTTACTGAGACTGTACTTTTGGGTATGAAGAAGAAATACCTCCCGCAATATTTACCAAAGAAGTTCAAATTCCCACACTGGTTCTTCTGAAGTGCGGGATGCCCTTAAACTCAAAGAACGTGCGCATACAGAAGATGAAGCGCTCTGGTTGCGAACCAGTTTGCCTCAGGAGTTTCGGCGCCTACGTGCCTTATGCAAAATATTGCCACAAGCGTGATATGCTTCGTACCTGGCGTCAGTAGAAGCTAAGCAACCCATCAACCGGGAGCCTTCCTGGAGGTACATTCATTCAAGATCTAGTAAAACTAAAGAATCTATTCGTTTACTGGACTCCAACGGCAATGAGGTTGCGGAGGTGGCCGACTGCTTAGCGGTGGCAGTGATTTAGCGGTGGCAGTGAATTAGCGGTGGCAGTGATAACAGTAGCAGCCCCCTTGTCACCAGGGCGGTAACTCTGGTTGTTTCCAACTGAATGAGAACATCGTGCGGACCAGTATCAAGCGGCTAAAGCCCTCGCTTTCTTGTGTAGCAGATGATATTCCTGCCGCCATTCTAAAAACGTATGCAAAACATATTCGTTCCTGTGATCACTTCAATGTTTAATAACTGTCCCGGTCTGGCACGTTCCCTCGCTCATGGAAAATCTCTCGCGTATTCCCTGTATTAAGTCAGGCCCAAAAAATGATGCCATAAGCTATAGGCCAGTCTCGCTCCTTTGTTCTGCCCTCTAAAACTGATTCGAGTTATCTCTTTCATATGGTCTTGTCTTTCTCACTTAAACACGTCCTCATTCCTAATCAAACATGGCTTTATGCGTGGTCGTTCAACTTCCACAAACCTCGCGTGCTTCATGGAGCAGGCCGTCCCAGCAATCGTTGGTAGCAGCCAGCTTGATGTGGTCTACTGTGACATGAGCAAGGCCTTTGATGTAGTCAACCACTCGTTATTGCTTGCCAAGCTCATTCTGTTAGATGTCCACGCTTCTTTGGTGGGTCTTATACGTTGCTATCTCCAGCAGCGATATTGCTATGTAAGTGTCAACGGTCAAACTTCATTTAGGTACAAAGCAACCAGTGGTGTACCCCAGGGCTCTGTTCTGGGTCCCCTTCTTTTCTCCATTTTCATTAACGACGTTGCTTCTGCAATTCGAAATTCTTCTTTTTTGTTGTATGCTGATGATATGAAAATCTTTAGAAAAGTGCGTAATAATAATGACTGGAATTATCTTCAGGCTGATATTGCGTCATTCCATCGTTGGTGCACCAAAAACGACCTAATTTTGAACCCCTCAAAAACGAAAGTTGTCTCCTATAGTAGAAAAACTCAACAGCTGCAATACTCTTATAAAAGTGCAAGCACTGCATTGCCGAGGGTGACTGAAATTCGGGACTTGGGAGTACTATTTGATTCTTCTCTGACTTTCTCTTCCCACGTTACACAAATTAGCCGTCGCTCTCTTCGATGTCTGGGTGCTGTTTGCAGATCTTCTAGACAGTTTAAAGGTCCTCTTCCTTTCTTCAAGTTGTATTCGGCTCTCTGCTTACCTCTTCTTAAATACGGCTCTGTTGTTTGGAATGGAACTTGCAAGTCCAATAGTGACCGTATCGAAAGAGTTCAAAATAAGTTCCTCTTTATCTTTAAGCACCGCTTCCGTCATGTGCAAGAAGACGCTAACGGCAGTTGTGCCTCTTCTGAAAAGTCTTCCTTCCCCTTCGGTGTCGACGAATGCGAGCTGATATTATCTTTCTTTATAAACTTCTTCATGGGGACATTTTGTGTGACGGCTTGGTTACACTTATCAATGTCAACTTGCCGAACAAACTTTTCCGAACATTTCGAACTTTTAGAACAGATGCTTTAAGTAGAAGACGCTTGGTCCATCTGCAGACTACATTGTGCATATAATGAATATTCTGATCGTCTTGATATATTCCAGAGCTCTTTTTCTTTGTTCTCAAACGACTTGAAAACTGTTGTCGCTCAAGTGCCTTTATGTCATTGCAAATTTATGTGCCGTATTTATTTTAGGGAAATCATGTTCTTGTTTGTTTGTTTTTCACATTTCCTGGTTTTGCGTTGCTTGAATTTCTGTAGGTTTAAGTGTCAGTGCTTGTAACGCTGAACTTCGTTTTTCCATTTTGAAACTTCCTAACATTTTGTTACAAAACCTTTGTTTTATGTGTATAATCTATCTCCGTCATGTGCATTGAGTATTTGCTTGTGTATTTTCAATTTTTCACGTGCCTTCAACGTTTTGCTGGCCGGGTGTCATGGCTTCTAACACTAGGCTTCCTTTTTTTGCTGTTTTGCTGTTTTGCTTTCTGGGATCTCTGTAACTATTTTTATCTTATTGTTTCTTTCATATATATGGTTTTCTGTGATGTGTTGTCTTGATTTTAGTTTGTTTTTATGAATGTTTGTATATGGTGTACCAGTACCAAGACCCTAGGGTTGTTCCTGGGCACCAAAAATAAAGGTTGATTGATTGATTGATTGATTGATTATTATTATTATTGGAGATGGGAGCTGCGACGCTCCGTCAGCTCCCATCTCCAATTGTTGCGGTATGGCACCGAGTTCGGCATTTGTAAGTGAGGAAAGCGTGATGAAAAGCCTACGGGACGCGAAGCCCTCGCTAGCGTGTGGCCCAGATGGCATTCCCATGGCTCTACTCAAGGATTTCAGTCCTATCCTTGCTCCAGTGCTTGTATGCGTCTTTAACAACTGTATTGGTACTGGAACGTTTCCTAACCGCTGGAAAATTCCTAAAGTTGTACCTGTACACAAATCCGGGTCAAAATCAGATGCAAAAAATTATAGACCGATTTCCCTCCTGTGCAGTGCTTCTAAAATTTTTGAATCTATTATTCATTCCCTCATTACATCCAGAGTAAGATATGAAATTATTCCAAATCAACATGGTTTTATACGTCGCTGCTCGACCGTACAAACTTAGTTTCTTTTATGGAACATGCGTCAAAGGCAGTGGAAGACCGAGGCCAACTTGACGTGGTATACTGTGAACATAGCAAGGCGTTCGATGTGGTTTCCCATTCATTGTTGTGTAGAAAACTTTCCCACCTTGACATTCCTGATCCGTTGCTGGATCTGCTTCGTGACTACCTTACCAGTCGTCGCTGCTACGTTCACTGTAACGGGCCACACTCCGGAACGTACTCAGCCACCAGCGGGGTGCCTCAGGGCTCTGTCCTTGGTCCTCTTTTGTTTTCACTGTTTGTCAACGATATTTCGACATCAATTCAGTACTCATCCTTCTTGCTATACGCAGACGATATAAAAATATTCAAAGTGATTGGCAACATCTAAACTGTGCACAACTGCAATGTGATATCGCCGCGTTTTCGGACTGCTGCAACAGAAATAAGTTGATACTCAACAGTGCAAAAACCAAAGTGGTGTCGTATACCCGTAAAGCAGATGATATGAATTTCACCTATCGCATAAGTGAAGAAGATCCGAATCGGGTATGCCAAATCAGAGACTTGGGAGTTTTGTTTGACTCTAAGCTCACATTTACAGCCCATACTAATGAGATTACCCGTCGTGCTTTGCGAACACTAGGTGCAACATGTCGTGTCTCCACAGAATTTAACTATCCAGACACATTTCTTCAGCTCTATACCTCAATGTGTCGCCCTCTATTGGAATACGTATCCGTGGTCTGGAATGCAACGTGTCGGTCCAACGCGGCGGCCATTGAGAGAGTGCAAATTAAATTTCTCTCAATATAAAGCATAGGGACGCTACTGCGAAGGCTAAAGACGATCCCGGTGTTGATGACGCCAACTTGCTTGTAATTGACCCATTACACAGTCGGAGGGCCAAGGCTGACCTTTTATTCTTGTACAAACTGGTCCACAGCCTCATTGATTGTACAGAGTTGCTGGGTGCCATAAATTTGAGAACCCCGACAGGCAACACCAGGGCACCTAGACCATTTCATGTCTCTGCCCGTGTCAAGAGTCCCGTGGGACGCATTCAGCACCTATACAATATGAACGCAGAACGTTTGGACGTATTCCATCGTCCCTTTCCAGCTTTTTGTAAGCAACTGCGTCGCTTGACAAACCAGGAGTAGTTTTCTTGCCCTAGTATGTAACGTCCATTCACACACTTTATGCTACCGGGGTCGGTTAACTATGTATGTATGCTAATTGTTTCGATATTCCCTTGTGTATCTAAGTTTTATGCCTTCATTGTGGTGTGATCTTTAGCTAATATCTTTTTCCGGTTTACATGTTTCTGTGTACAGAGTTTTAATCATGCCTTGTTGTATTACACTTGTAGTCTCCATAGCAGTCAGCAGTGTCTTATTGCAATGCAGTGATTGCAATGCCTTGTTTGCATATGTGCTCGGGTCATGTGCGTGTGTCGGCGTGTGTGTATCTCAAAGAGTCTCATTCTCGTTCAGACTATGCAATGCTATTTTCTATATTTTTCTGAGATATGCACTTTTCTTTCTTTCCGCTCCAGCACATCGTTCCTTGACACACTAATAAACAATTACTTGGTTGTTTCATTCATCATTTTTATTATCTCTGCGATTTGTTGGTCTGATCATTTATGTCTATACTCCTGCCATTGTTTTTTTCGCTATTGTTCTGTCAAACTTGTTGCTCTGTTTGCTGTGTGTCTCGACAAGATGGGACATCGCAAAGGCATCGCTCGTTTTAGGGTAATACTTCATTGCAGTGTGACTTTTCAAAAATCAAAGCTCTCGTTTTATATGTACACTCTGTCTCCATCATGTGCACTGTGTATTTTGTTGTATATTTCCTTTTCTCAAGTGCCTTGAAAGTTTCGCTGGCCGAGTGCCATAGCTTGCAACGCTGTTCTTTTTTTTGCTTTTCTGTCATATCGGGGATTTTGTGTGTTGTGCCGTGCTCACTTACATTTCATTTAATAATGTGTTGTATATGGTGTGCCAGCACCAAGACCTTAGGGTTGTTCCTGGGCACCGAAAATAAAGGTTGATTGATTGATTCATTGATTGATTGATTGATTAATATTATTATTATTATAATAAACAAACAGAAAGATGCCTACGAAGCGGCAGTAAAACAGACAGCTCCATACATGTCCGCGAGGCTGAAACTCCAGTCCTGCTAGGTTTCATTCAGCCGATTGCCTGGGAATTATGCTCAATTTCAAGTTACGAACAAATATGCTTTCTTTCATACGAAAGAAAACATGTTTGTTCGTAACTACTCCGTCGCCTGCGTCCAGTTTCGCAGGTCATCCTTCTTTAGAGTGGAAGGGCACTAATTTGTTGGCTGTAGGGGTAACATTTAATTAGGACTCTTTCATTTGGTGAAGAAGCATGACCTGCGAAGCTGGACACAGTCGACGGAGTACACCAAACCAACCCCGCTGACTTTGTAATTTGCGATTGAGCATACTTCCTAGCCATTTTGCTAAATGAAAATTGTGAGTACTCTGACATTAATTTAGCTAACAAATCTAGGGATGTCTGTTTCCCTCCAGCGTGGCAGGCCTCTTACTGTCTAACACATAACTGAATTCGTTCGGCAAGGAAAAACACCAGACAGGTCGCGTTCGGCTCTTCGACGACTGCCGTCAGCACAACGAACATGTCATCAGTGAGGGCATGAAACCTATAACTTCGTGTGCACGTACCCCCTGCTTCCCCCACTTCCCGCACGTGCGCTCTAAAGCTTCAACCTTTTATGTGCGCGCACCTACACGAGAAAGACACTGGCAAATAACAGTTGGCAAGCAGGAGGGCCGCAGCAGCGCCGAGTAAAGCTGCTTCACCAGGGGGGGGGGTGTTAGACATATACTGCTTCGCAGTAAAATCTCGATTCTGGATTTTCGCCGCAGAATGCCGTTATTTACACGGAACAGGTCTAATATGAACTCAGCTGCATTTTGCAGTAGTTGGGCGTAGTAAGCCGTTGTTGTTAAGCCATCAAGCAGTACACTGTCAACAAATGGCTCTGAACCAGCAGCAAGGGCTTCAGGTACCTCGTTTTGCCAGTCTACGGAAGGAAAATAACATCGCCGGCAAGAAGCATATTACAGGAATGATTGCCGTAGGAGCACTCGTTAATTATTTCAACAAACGTGCCGCAGATAGGAAGGCGATAAAAGGCGCCCATAACCATGCGAAGTTGCGCTTAACCACGACATATTCAAACGGTATCGGTCCATCTGACTGCACGCACAGATTCTAAAAACAAAAAATGGCTGCGTGTATTATCCCTTCGTTGCAAATGTCTTTCGTCGACATTTGTTAAGTAAATTTCTCCCTTCACATTCCGGCTCACACCTCATGGTGTTCCTCTCCCGTCGCACTCCTCCCAAGGGAAACACGCTAGAGGTTTGCTAAAGTCAATTTAAATTTACCGCGTTCCAGTCCTCCAGACGGGGTGTCTCAATGCCAGCGATGTCGTACGGCGGAGACACGCGTGAATCCAGGCAACCTACTCCAACGTTTATCGAACCACGTTGCCACGAGTGTTCCAAGCGGAACATGGAACTTATCTACTGTAAGCTTTCGTTAGTGTTGCGTCTGATTCTTAAAATGCCGCCAGAAGCTATAGTAGCGCGGTGAACAGCAGGCGACGGAGTACATATTTTTCAGTGGATGTAGTATTCCATTTGCTATCGTAAAGAAGAAGCATCGAATTATTTTATAATAAAGTAACTTTGCAAATATCACTTATGCACTGAATTTCTGCCTTATATTTGCGTAATGTTCTTGTTCAACAATGCTTACAAGTATGAACATTCTCCCCTTCGAGAGCCTATGTCCTTACGGTATGCCTTGAATCCGGGGGGCGTTACTTTAGAATCCTCAATATGACGATGCAGCCAGTTTCAGTCATTATATGCGGTTTATACGTGGTAATAAGGCTTTCTAAGTCTGTGGTGTTGTTTATTATGCGCCGAGCATTTAAATTCATGCAACGCAGCGTCTTATTTTTGAGCTGTTTATTAGTTCATTGTACCAAATCTCTTCTTGTATGGCGCCAAAAGATAGGAATTGCTTTCACGAAAACGCCCGTATTTTCGATGCTTTGGCACACGTAAAGATCCCAAGGTGGTCAAAATTAATTCGGAGCCCTGCACTACGCCGCGCCTCTGCTTATCTACTGGAAGCTTTCGTTACTGTTGCCGTTTGATTCTTAAAATGCCGCCAGAAGCTATAGTAGCGCGGTGAACAGCAGGCGACGGAGTAAATATTTCTCAGTGGATGTAGTATTCCATTTGCTATCGTAAAGAACAAGCATCGAATTATTTTTTAGTAAAGGAACTTTGCAAATATCACTTATGCACTGACTTTCTGCCTTACATTTGCGTAATGTTCTGGTTCAACGATGCTTACAAGTATGAACATTCTCCCCCTCGAGAGCCTATGTCCTTACGGTATGCCTTGAAATCCGGGGGCGTTACTTTAGAATCCTCAATATGACGATGCAGCCAGTTTCAGTCATTATATGCGGTTTATACGTAGTAATAAGGCTTTCTAAGTCTGTGGTGTTGTTTATTATGCGCCGAGCATTTAAATTCATGCAACGCAGCGTCTTCTTCGTGAGCTGTTTATTAGTTCATTGTACCAAGTCTCTTCTTGTATGGCGCCAAAAGATAGGAATTGCTTTCACGAAAACGCCCGTATTTTCGATGCTTTGGCACACGTAAAGATCCCAAGGTGGTCAAAATTAATTCGGAGCCCTCCACTACGCCGCGCCTCTGCTTATCTACTGGAAGCTTTCGTTACTGTTGCCGTTTGATTCTTAAAATGCCGCCAGACGCTATAAGTAGCGCGGAGAACAGCAGGCGACGGAGTAAATATTTTTTAGTGGATGTAGTATTCCATTTGCTATCGTAAAGAACAAGCATCGAATTATTTTTTAGTAAATGAACTTTGCAAATATCACTTATGCACTGAATTTCTGCCTTACATTTGCGTAATGTCTTCTTGTTCAAGAATGCTTACAAGTATGAACATTGCCACCGGACTTAGATGTTTAGATTTGGCTGTGTGTATATGATATACACCCACAACCAAATACACTCACAGCCAGTTTTTGTAGGATATATAAAACTATTGTGATACTTCTGTTCCACTTTGGGCGGGTAGTTGAATCGAGTTGCAGCCAGGCAGACAGACACACATACAGACAGACGAAAATTTTGGCATTTAGGTAGCCCAAAAAGTCTATCATCTTGCAAATAGCAACACTCCCCCTCGAGAGGCTATGTCCTTACGGTATGCCTTGAATCCGGGGGGGCGTTACTTCAGAATCCTCAATATCACGATGCACTGCAATAAGGTACGCATTTGGGCTGGTTGGTTCACAATTACGAGTGAAAAAATAGAGCTAAAAAGACAGGAGAAGAAAGGACACAGGACCACGGCGCTGACTAACAACCAAATGTGTTTTATTTCTTCAGTCAGCATATATACTTACATATACTTACATACTTACAGCATATATACTTATCACAAAGCAATGACAAACAAATTGATTGGAATACTCAGCCTGCGCAGAGGCTAAGAGGCGATCAATCAGACATGAATTTTATCTCTTTTGGAAGGAGGGAAATCGAGGGGAGGCTAACACATGCCTTGCCGCTGTTGTGGATGTGATAGGCTTCTGAAATGATACGCGCGCATTCATCATGGTATTTTGACAAGAAAGTGGTATCTTCAAAAATTGGGTGGCACTTGCATTTTTTACAGTTCTTACAATGAATGGATAACTGACTATCAACAGCTTGTTTTTTAACCTTATTCGAATGTTCCCGCAAGCGGTAATTCGCGCACCGCCCCGTTTGACCGATATAATAATTCCCGCAAGAAAGAGGAATTTTGTAAACAACACCTTGGCGACATTCAACAAACTTCTGCTTATGTTTCTTAGTACATCCTCTTGTTTTCCTCCTCCCCTCTCGATTCACTTTCTGGCACAGACTACCGAGCTTATTTTTGGGCAGAAAACAATAGCTTAACGCCTGCCCTGCCGACAACCTTCTTGAGATTGTGCGCCACCTTGTGCACATATGGGATGACGGCTATTTTTTGCTGCGAGTTTGTCTCCGATTGTATGGCAAATGAGCGTTTTTTTCTTAAGGCCTGCTAAGAGGCTTTCAGCAATGTTAGCCAAAAGCGTTGCTGGAAAACCTGCAAGCTTCAGGCGTGTGCTACTTGCGACAGAAAACGTTCATCAACTTGGTGGTCACAAGACCTACTTAGCGCCGCCTTCATGCACGCTGTTGCAATGCCGCGTTTTACAATCTTCGAGTGGGCAGACGAAAAAGGAAGAAGGCTCTTTTGAGACCTTGGCGCATAACGCCAACAGACATGGCTATCTGAGAACGCGAGCTCCAAGTCTAAGAAGCGTAGTTTGTTATCTGAAGGGTGCTCAGTCGTCAATTCAAAACAGCTTAATTCTGCGACAAACACGTCAAAGACAGCCTTAGCAGCAGGCTGCTCGTCAGAAGGGTTAGTGCTGCAAAATATTAAAACGTCATCCACATATCGCATCACCTTAACCGCGCTAGTCTGACTTAGCTTTCTCTCAAGCTTACGGTCGTAGCTGGCTAATAAAATGTCACTAAGAACAGGGGCGATGCAAGATCCTATGCACACCCCTTTCCGCTGTATAAAAAGCTTATCATCCAGGCAGATGAAGGTGGATTGCATATAGAACTTTAAAAATTCTAAAAACCTGTCTACTGTGGTTCCACATGC
Organism: Haemaphysalis longicornis; assembly: GCA_013339765.2. Taxonomy (NCBI): domain Eukaryota; kingdom Metazoa; phylum Arthropoda; class Arachnida; order Ixodida; family Ixodidae; genus Haemaphysalis; species Haemaphysalis longicornis. Next base: position 119,969,588 of record CM023457.1, read on the forward strand.
GTTCTGAAACTTAATACCCCGTATCTGTCAATGCAATTGCTCACTTCGGTACATACTTCTTCCTGAGGCAGCGAATAATATAAGTCCTTAATGCCCACGGAAAACGCACTCACACCCACTGGACACTCCTCCCGGAGATAGTCAGAGACAGTGCCTGGCGTCCTAATGAGGTAGGGGTCATCGACTTCAAGAAGACACAAGCATCTTTGCAGAAACCTACCAAGTTCTCGCTGCCAGGTTCCCCGCTCAGAAACAATGGCTCGGAACGGGCATAGTTCCTTGTGGGTCTTGGCACTGAAGAAGGCCGAAAGACTGGTCTCTTTGCAGGCCTTCACGGAGGATGCAAGTTTTGAAAGTCCGGCTCTCTTGCACAGCTGAACAGCCCTTGCTTTTACCTTCGCAGGAACCACTCTTTTTACTTCGTTGAAGTTACCACGTTGTTAGTCAGCGCCGTGGTCCTGTGTCCTTTCTTGTCCTGTCTTTTTAGCGGGGTTTTTTCACTCGTAATCACGATGCAGCCAGTTTCAGTCATTATACGCGGTTTATACGTGGTAATAGGGCTTTCTAAGTCTGTGGTGTTGTTTATTATGCGCCGAGCATTTAAATTCATGCAACGCAGCGTCTTATTCTTGTTCTTGAGCTGTTTATTAGTTCATTGTGCCAAGTCTCTTCTTGTATGGCGGCAAAAGATAGGAATTCCTTTCGCGAAAACGCCCGTATTTTCGATGCTTTGGCACACGTAAAGATCCCAGGATGGTCAAAATTAATTCGGAGCCTTCCACTACGCCGCGCCTCATAATCAATCAATCAATCAATCAATCAATCAATCAATCAATCAATCAATCAATTCAATCAATCAATCAATCAATCAATCAATCAATCAAATCGATTCAATTAATCAATTAATCAATCAATGAAAGGAATTCTTTCCGCTCGGGCATTGGCCTATTCAAACATGTCACTGTCGATTTTGGCTTTGTTGTGCATGAGCTTTACATTCTGGCCCGGCTGTCTGGCTCTTTTGACCCTACCTCAAAGCTTTCTTATTTGCCGGGTAGTCGCTGAAATGTCCTCTGATACGAATATGTCCCCCCATTTTAGGTTGGAGCAGTTTTTGACACGCCCAATTTTTTGCGATGGTCAATGAACTTTATTACATCCTGGCGTGGTCGGTTAGCATTTTGGGCGTCCCAATCTTTGCACTTTTTCAATTAAACACCGTGACCCCTAATGTTGCTTGAAATAAGTCTTCGATTACACTCTTAGCGAGGACTTCTTGTGATTTATTCACAACTTCTGGAAGCACAAACACTATCAAGTACACAGGACACTCGCTAGCGAGTGTCCTGTGTACTAAGTAAAATGCTGCCTCTACAACACCTGTAGAGGCGGCGGATGCCCCATCTTTTGGCCGACTGCCTTCGCTAGTCTGGAGTTGTCAGGAATCGCCCAGTGTGGCGACTCCAGCGAAAGTGGCCATTGTGATCGCCACTGGGAGCTCTGCCGCTCTAACTGTTTCCTCTCCACCGGCCCTAGGGACACCTGACGGCACGGAGGAGATGGACACAGGAGGGCCCACAGCAGCGCCCATCCATGCCCCACCGCCTGCCCCGGCCGCGGCACTGGCGGCTGAAACCAAAGGCACACGAAAGGGTGCCAAGTCCTGGGGGCCCGGTCCACCGGACACCCCCCGAACATTTTATGAGGAAATTGACGTCGGACCGTTCCTGCCTGCATCTCAGCGCAAGGAACGAGCTGCGGCGTCCAAACCAACAGAAAAGCCAAAGAAACCCGCTCCAAGAATACAAGCCCCGATAGACAAAACATGAACTCACACACACATTCCAGTAGCTCTTAAATGTACATAATGGGAAAAGGAAATATCATCCAGTGGAACTGCAGAGGCCTCCTTAAAAATCTTCATGATGTCTACGAAATATTGCACTTCAATCAGCCAAGTGTGACGTGTCTACAAGAAACACATTTGAACTCCAAACACACAAATCTCTTGAATATTACATGGTATTTAGGAAGGACAGGGATGGTGGTGGTACATCTGCAGGTGGTGTGGCCATCATTGCCCGAAAATCATTGGAATGTCACCCTATCAACTTTCAGACTGTCCTTGAGGCTATTGCCGTTAGAACCATCATTTTCAATTGGCTAATAACAGTGTGCACCATCTACATCCCTCCTGATTTCCAGCTTTCAAGCTCCGATTTGCAGGGCCTTGTAGATGAGCTACCAGAACCTTTCATTCTTATAGGCGACCTCAATGCACACAACACTCTTTAGGGCTCTCTCCTCACAGATGCCCGAGGTCGCCAAATCAAAAAATGTCTTATATCTTCAGGAGCATGCCTATATCACAAAAACAAGGCCTACATACCATACTATAGGACACAACACTTATTGAAACCTTTTGGCTATTGGCTCTGCAGTACTCTTTCCATCGCTTGGGTGGGATGTTGGTACTAACCTATATGGCAGTGATCATTTTCTACCTCACTAACATACATAGATAAAGGCCTTAACAGTTCACCTTCCCATTGCAAGTTTATAGAAGCAAGAGCAAACAGGAACACATTTACAGAGACATCTCAAGTACACTACACATGCATAACACGCTTACCTGTACAGAAGGCAACCCAGCTCGTCACGGCGCACATTCTCGCCGCCGCCAAAAAGTCAATTCCCCAGGCCTCTGTGGCTCTGCGCAAGCCAAGAAGGCCATGGTGGAATGACGACTGCAGGCGAGCGCGGGAGGCCTAGAACAAGGCGTGGGGCATCCTCCGTAGACACCCCACAAATTTTAACCTTACATCTTTCAAAAAAGCAAAGGCATTAGGTAAGCGTGTGCGCCGTGATGCAAAAAGAGAGAGCTGGCACGCCTTTCTCACATCCATGAATTCATACACAGGCACCCGAAAGGTATGGACCCGAATACGTAAACTAATAGGACAACACACACATAGCTTGCCTCTGGTTAGTACGACTGGGCACACACTGCAAGATCATGCTAACACAATTGAAAAATACTTCGAACACGTGTATACAGTTCTGCGCACTACACAAACACTATCATGCAACACAAAACATCTGCCGAAGAGAAGCCTATACGTGACAAGAACAAGTGAAAGTCTGCATACAACTCTGAATTTACACATTATGAGCTGAAGACTGCTCTCGCCACCTGTAAGGCTTCAGCTCCAGGTGTAGACAAGATTACATACACTATGATTCAACACCTACACGCAGACACTCTTGAGACACTCCTACACCTATACAACCAAATATGGCTATCGGGGCACCTTCCAAGGCCTTGGAGAGAACCCATAGTTGTGGCTTTTCTGAAAGAAGGGAAGGGCCCTTCTTCTCCCGCAAGCTATAGACCCAATGCCCTGAGAAGAAGCCTGTGCAAGCTCTTCGAGAAGATGATTAACCGGAGGCTCATGTACTTTCTTGAGTACAATGGTCTTCTCCAAAGCTGCCAGGCAGGCTCCCGGGCAGGGCGATCCAAAAATGATCAGCTTGTTGCATTAGAATCATACATAAAAGATGCCTTTATATAAACAGTACTGCATTACTGTATTTTTTGACATCGAAAAGGCGTATGATACGGCATGGCGTTACGGCATTCTTGCAGACCTGAAATCCTATGATGTAACAGGTAATATGTTGAACACTCTTGATAGTTACTTGTCCAGACGAACATTTCGTGTGAGAGTCGGGTCGGCACTGTCAAGAGTTCACATTCAAGAAAATGGCGGGCCTCAAGGCGGAGTTCTGAGCTGCACGCTGTTTATCGTGAAGATGAAATCGCTTCGGAAAGCATTGACCCACGCCGATCTCCTGTTTAGTGTATGTGGATGATGTACACATATATTTAAAATCTTGCAACATATCCATATGTGAACGTAAAGGTCCACCTTGGGGTAAAGAAACTTTCTCGCTGGGTAGACGAAAATGGTTTTCAAACGTAATCATACCAAAAAGTACCTGTGTCGTATTCTCAAGGAGACGCGTAGTAAGGCCCTATCCTGAAATAAATCCTAATGGTAACCCAATTTCTGTTAAAAAGGAACATAAGTTTTTGGGTGTGGTGATGAATGAAAAACTAAGATTCATCTCTCACATCAAAAAACGTAAACAGCAATGTCTAAAAACAATGAATAATTTCAAAGTAGTATCTCTCCAATCATACGGTGCAGATAAACAACTCCTGCTGCGCCTTTAGACCGCTTTGATAGGGTCTCGTTTGGATTACGGAAATGTTATAGAGCTACAAAATAGAGCTAAAAATGCTCGACCCAGTGCTGCACCTGGGGCTGCGCCTCTCGTGTGGTGCTTTCCGTGCAAGCCCTGTCCAAAGCCTGTATGTCGAATGTGACAAATGGTGCCTGGAATACCAGCGAATTTATGTTGATCTTTTATTTGCTTGTAAAGTATCATCAATCGACAACCATCCTTTTAAACCTGTCTTTATGAATACATCTATGACACAGCTCTTTTTAAATCGCCCATCCGTTACTGTTCCCTTCTCACAAAAAGTGAGAGAGGAGGCGGCTTTAGTAAGGGCACTGCTCGGGCCTGGGACTGCCCAAAAGGACGAGCCCGGCTCAGCCCGGCCCGCGGGCCGTGCTCGGGCCGGGTAGCACGCATTTTTTCGGGGCCGGGCGGGGCTTGGACTTGAACGAAAACACTTTTTGGGCCGAGCCGGCCCGGGCGGACCCTGAATCCCGGTAGTCGTGTGCCGCAAATTTATAATATTTACAACCACAAATTCGGCTCATTGATCGCTTGGGTGAAATGAAAACAAAAAAAGCGAAGTGCTGTCAGTCTGTCACCGTGGTGACGCTAAAAAAATCACAAAATGACGTATTGCACTTAGAAAGCCTTCAAGCCCACAGAAGAAAACGTATGAACTTCATCAGCATAGTAGGGAGAACGGGTCAGAAAACGAGAACACTCTGGTAGTAGAGTACATGATTGTCTCTTTCCTCTGTTTTTCAAACTAAAAAAAAGAACGAATGTGACCTGGACATTGGACTTTGTGCAGACCATACTACCAAAGATTAGATAACGTACCCTTACAGCTTTTATACACAGCTTTTACAGCTTTTTATACACATACCTTTTTGCCCATAAAGCGACTTTTTGAGTAGAAAACTTTGTGAGCATGAAAGGAACTTTTAAGTCTACTTGATAGACACCTGGCGCCAACCAACAATGAACCTTGGAAAATTAAATTGAGAGAAGTACAAGTTAAACTCCATCTCGGCAGAGTGTGCTAGCGTCAAAAACAAGTACGAAAGAGAGTTCTTTGGGAAACGAATTCAATGAAATAACGAAACGTGGAATATCTGTCCAAGAATTTCATAAATAAAATATCCACTTTTCTCACCATCGTTAAAGCGATCCTCATTGTGCTTTAAGTTCGAAGACTGTCGCAACTGCAGCGCCTGTTTTACCAAAATTTTCTGTAAAGATACATTTTTTAGGTCAGCATAATTATATTGTACATTTATAGGTCTAAGTATTGAACAAGTGTAAATTCAATATACTCCCTCTATGCTTATTTTAGGCTAAAAAGACCAAACATTGAGGGCTCATGTTTGGAGTCTGGCGTACTCGAGCTGAGCTTAAAAAAACAGTGCAGGGGCTTCGGTTTCTTTTATTAAATGCTGTCGGTCTCGGGCCGGGCTCGGGCTTTTATCTTAATATTTTGTCGGATTCGGGCCTTGCCCTGGCTTTGTCTCTACCAGGCAGGGCCGGGCCGGGCCTACAAATTCCGGTCCCCGCACGGCTCTAGTCTCTGTCATCCAACGATTTTTTTAAGTGCGAATGCACTTCTTAAGCGACCTGAATCACGCGTCCACCGCCGTCCGTCCGTCCGCAGCCTAGAAACGGAGCTAGCTAGCGTGCCTAAGCAACGGCGCCGGATTCCGACGCGTGAGGGCGCTCGCGTAGCGCCCTCCTCTCCCCCCTCGCCTACTCTCCACTCGCCAACAACCCTCTCTCGGCCGCGCCAGCCAGGCCACTACACTATATAAAAAAAATAACAGCATCCGGCGGCCCGGTTTCGATCCGAGGGACGTTTGTGGCGGCAGCAGCGCGACGCTCTACCGACTAAGCCACGGAAGCCACGCTGATTTCAGAGTTAGGAATGCTCCCTTATATCTTTAACGCATTCAAACTACGTCGTCAGCGGCGTTGCGTTGGCGACTCAGCGGCGTTATAGCGGCTTGATAACTGCGTGGTGTAACACGTTGATACTACAAACCCGATGGAAGAGAAGGCGGCGACGCGGTGGGCTGCGGGTGCCGAGCGCAAAGCGGCCGCAAGCGGGCCGACAACCGTGCAATTCGCAACTTTCACATTCTCCCCCTCGGGGGAAATGCGGGGAAATTTTTTTCATAAGACAACGTTATTTAAAACACATCTCTTAAACAATACAAAAATATTTGGACCGATATCCGAAGGCTAGTTTCCGGTCAAAGCATAAATGCATTATTGAATAGCAAAACAAGGCACAACACAGAAAAGAAAAATACAGGGCATACGTAATCAGAGAAAACTTTACAGGTTCTTTAGACAAGAAAAACATTTTAGAAAAAAAAAACAAGGCATACCTGATCAGAGAAAACAATATACGTACTTTAGATAAGAAAAACATTTTAGACCAGAAAAACAAGACATACGTAATCAGATAAAACTATACAGGTTGATTAGTCAAGAAAACCAGTTTACAGGTAAACTGAAAATTTTCTTGCAAGTTTAGTTTCGATTGTTACCTCATTCCAGATTTTCGCACGAAAGAACTCAATTAATCTTTCACCATAGACATGTTTATAAATCTGGAGGTTGAAATTAACATTTGTAGCTTGTCTAGTGTTACCAACTGGTAAAGAAAACAAAGTTAAGGGCAGGGGATGGTTACAAGTTATTATGGCGTTAACTACAAGGGCAATTTTGTAGTCACGGAGAAATGGGAAAGAAAGCATTCTAAGTTCACTGAATAATGTGTTGCTTGGGCGATCGAATGGAGAATATGTTATTATTCTTAACGCTAGCTTTTGTAATCGCTGCAGCGGAGTTAAATAGTTCGCATAGGTAACCCCCCCCCCCCCCCCCCCCCCCGATTCACTACAGTAGCATAAATGGACAGTGTAGTAACGAGAAGTACAGACAGCGTAGATAGAATATAAAATGGAAAGTGTTGACGGGCCTTTTTTAGTGTGTAGCAACCAAAAGCAAGCTTCTTACATACGCTATCAATATGTTCTATCCAGTGTAAGTGTTGGTCAAAAATAATTCCTAAGATTGCTGCCCTCTGCCGCTCGACCCGCGAATTACGCGGTCGTTTGAAGCAGGCGTTCCCTCAATTTGTTTTTTTTTGTTTTTTTTTTTGTTTTCAACACTTGAATGCACGGTTATGGCAGGGGCACGCGCGCCGGCTCAAACAGCGGCCGTGTTGATTTTCTCGCACCATACGTTCACCGGTGCTACACCACGCCCGGTCACGGGAAAAATGGTCCCGGAAGAAATGGCCCGAAACAAATGGGCCCGAAACTAATGGTCCCGGAACAGATAGTCGAGGAACAAATGCTCTCAACTTCAAAGTATGAAAAAATGGCCCCACCACTACTGCACCTATGCATGAGCGCCTCCATGAGAGAAGGAGGAAGGAGGTCAGTGTATTTATATTTATATGTGTGTATTTGTGCACAATGTATTTGGCATCTTTCTATGTACAGGGTGATCAAAGTTAGGTCGACAGTTATTTTTAAAATTAGACGCTTACATGTACGTGAAGACTACCACTGCAGTGAGGTGATGCGCCAAGGGGGACACACAGTGAGGTGGTAACTATAGTTGTCCGTGGCTTAATTAACCTAAATTGATTAATTACCTTTTCAGCGGCTGCAGTAAGCACACATGTTTGTATTGAACATTTAGAGGCAATCGTGTTTCCACGCAGTTCTATTTGGCAGAATTGTTTTAGCGCATACGTGCTCTGAGATGTCGAAACCGCGAAGTTTATTTGCCGTTCGCATAATTACGCATGCAAGACAGTGAAGGACAGCGCAAAGTTCCTCCCTTTTGTAACGCGCCTGCTGTGTACGGTGTTTGGTTCCACAAAGAGGAGGAGGCATAACAAAAAGTGATAACTGGCACCCTTTCAGTCTTGGCTGGCGTTATCGCAATCTGCAGTACTCGGAATCGCTATCGAAACACAGAACAAAGGGGAGGAGCTTTGCGCCGGTCTTCACTACCTGGCATGCGTAATCATGCGAACGGTAATTAAACTTCGCAGTTCGATATCTCGGAGTGCGGATGCGCTACAAGAATTCTGCCAAATCAAACTACTTGTAACTTCTCAATACAAACATGCCTGCTTACTGTAGCCACAAAAAAGTTAATTATTCAATTTTAGTAATTAAGCCACCGACATCAATATTTAGCACCTCATTCTGTGTCCCTCTGGACGCATAACCTCACTGTAGAGGTGGTCTTCACGTAATATAAAAGCCTAATTTAAAAAAACCTGTCGACCTAACTTTGATCACCCTGTAAAATATATTTGCTAAGGCTGAATTTATTTGAGTTAAATGCTGCATATAAATGTGTCGTCGTGTAAGTTCTCCCGTGCTTCCTTTGCATTGTTCTTCTGTTTAATAAAGCTTGTGAAGCGAGTCTCACTTGAGCCTGTGCGGGGAGCCTATTTACAGTGGCAGTATTATTAAGGTTATGTGAAGTATCATAAATGTGAGTGGGCCGCTACTGCTGAATATCAGACAACATAGAGCTGTACTAGTGCATCACGCTTGCAGATTTATCGCTATTTCAAAAAAGAATTTTACACGATGAATGGTATATCCACCAAAATGGACAAAATCTTATGAAAAGTTTTAAGTAAACTGCGTTGTCACGATAAACTCAATCTTCAAACACTGTTCTTCAGAAGCGCCAACTACGGGGGGGCAGTGGGGCTCGTTGCCCCCCCCGGACGGCTTTACGGGGGGGCAGAGCCCCCTCCGGCCCCGGCTGAGCATTTTTAAGGGCTTGGCTCGGCTCTGCGCCCGTCGACATCGGACAGTTGGCCGTCCTGTCTGGCAACTATTGTTACAATAGGGGGTTGGGATCTTGAAAGACAGTTCCGTCCTCCCGATGGGCAGGGGAAAACGCAGGGCCGTGTCGCTTTTCTTCACGGTGAGTTAGATGTGCTCAGTGTGCGGATTGTTGACAACAATGTAGCGCTGCGCTTGGCTATGGTGGCTAGAAGGGTGGCCCTTCTAGCCACCATAGCTTGGCTTCAAGCAGCACGGCAGCAAAGCGACATTTTACGGGAGCATAGGTCGGCGCACTCACTCGTGAGTACACTCATATGTACTCATTTGTACTCAACTCACGAGTGAGTACACACACAGATTAAAAAGTGGGTATACAGGGGTAAGTCCACTACTCGTGAGTACAGATCTCATGAGTACACTACTCATGAGTATGAGTGCTCATGAGTACAATACTCATGAGCATGAGTACTCATGAGTATGAGTACTGGTGAGTTTGGTACTCATGAGTACACAGTACTCATGATTACATACTCATGAATACTGTATTTTCGAGTGCTTGCACTCGTGAGTACAGCAGTGCAAACAAGTTCATCGCAAACTCAAGTCTGGACGCACGTGTACGAGTTTCAGACATTTAGCGGTGGTGCTGTGCTGCTTAACTCTCAAGGATGGTAAAATCAGGCAACGAAAACTGCACCTCCCTCCTTTGCCTGTCCTTGTTTGGCGCTGTTAGCGTTTTTCGGCGGTCGCTCGCTAAAGGGTCGTGGGTGAAAAGGGAAAAAGTAGGGGGTTAGGTCCCGGTGGGAAGCGCGGCCACAGTTGCTGTTTCTACGGCACCTGTTGATTGGAACAGTTATTTTTTGTTTGAATGCGTAGCTGCTTCGTTCCGCTTGCTTCATTCAAATTGTTTTAGGGGAAGCGATGGGGGCTGCTCACAATGCATGCACTACGCGCACCGAAGTCGCCCTTTTTCAGTCTTAAGCAGTTTCCATAGATGCTCGTTTCCATAGTCGTTTCGTGAGCGGAACCGCCCATTTAAACAGTCACAGTTAGTTTACGTGATTCGCGTCAAATTGAATGCATGGTTTGCGTCAACCACATGGTTTTATTAGGCTCCTGTTTTGAAACGTTTTGCTCAGGTTTGGTAGGACTAAGTCCTGGTGCTGTCCGTTTACAAGTGAGCATATAGCCCCAGCGTGCAGGTTGTGGGTTGTTAATCGGACATCATAATGTGCAGTCGAACGCGTGTGACGCCTTGTTTCGCCTCGCATATTTTGTCGAACAGCGCTAGCATCTTGCTGCTGGAGGAGCGTCTTGCTTTCGAATGCAAACCCTATGCGCTGCTTCTTGTTTATGCCACCGTCTAATGATGAAGCTGACGACGACGGTGAATTTCGGTGGTTGTTCTTTCCTCTACCTTCATCTGCTGTTTACTGGCGGGGCGAACCACTCCTCGCTAGCAACTTGTGCCGAGTTTAAGCTCGCACTGTGGAAGGCCTCGTGAAAAGGGCCCGTTTTATATGATGAATGGCCAACGCCAGACGTTGGGGTTTTACCTTTAGCTCGCGTCTTGGAACGTCTCGTAAAACATGTTGCTTGCCCATAACGACGTCACCGCACTTTTTTATCGATAGCTCTCAGCTATCAGCGCTTCTCGAACCAAGAGCTTCAGATTTCCACTGTGCAACCAACGCACCAACACGGGAATACAGTGACGTCAGTGCAAGCTAATCACGCCTCCGAAAAGCCTGTCTGCAAACTTTGTTTTCGAGGTAACAAAGCACGCGAGAGCAGTTGGCCAGTGCTGTAACGGCTGCCAAGCACCGGCAGCAACTGGGTGCACTGCGGCCGTCGACTGCGAGCGATACCCGCTCCAAGCCTCCGAAACACATTCTCATACACTGTTGGGACTGGGCCATCCCAGCTCAGTCACTACTGTTGCGACGTTTGGCCCCTGCCCAATCCGCTATCGACGCGGCGCAGACCATAGCGACGAAGTAGCCGAGCTGACGGTTATTTGAAGGGAGCATTTAATACAAATATATACAAGGTAGCGAGAGCGTTAATGGTTAAGACAAGGAGCGATAGCACTTCTCAACTCAGGGCCTTCGATGAGATGCTGCCGCACCACCGCTGCCTTCCGGGCTGGTTTTTATACCCCCATGGTTCCGTTGCAGGCCGCGTGCAGTTCCAAAGTCTCCAGTCGGAGCTATCACCTGGCCGCATTATGAAATCATGGCGAATGGAGGCGAAGCGATTGCGTCAGCCGAGCCGCCACGACCAGGAAAGGGAAGGCGACTCTGCGGCGGCGTCCTCCAGGCGCTACCTGCTGCGTGCTCTGCGGGGATAGTTCGTCCCAGGCCATGATTTGGTCTAGCCGTCGCGATGGGAAAGGGAGAGCAGACTCGTGCGGCTCCTTTCCCGCCAATATCGCGGCTCGTCTGACGGGGTGGTTTGGCCTAGGCACGAATCAACCCCGCCAATCGGCACGTCACCAGGTGCAGCGAATTTGTGTCGGGCGCGCTGGCACAACACACACCACGGATACAAAAATAAGTGGTCAAAGTCAGACCCGTTTTGGGGGGCTCATTAACGGAAATGAACATAGCAGCGCGTAGCGCCCCCTGTCGTGTCCCTTTCTTTTTACCCCAGAACTGCCTATTAAAGAAAAACAATCAACTCGTTTTTTTTGTGCTGATGGTTCAGTCATGCAATATTTTTGAATAAATGTGACCAGTAAAACACATATTCAAAGAAATTTCTACTGGATGCGTCAAACCACTGAAGTTCACGGCTCATAGATTTGCGGGACGTCTTATTGGGGACACCTCGTAGTTAGCCGACACAATGTAAAAGGCCCTCGCTGCTGCAGGTTGCCCCTTATGATGATGATGATGGTGATTAGTGGTAGCCTCTTTGTAGCGGGGTGATGACGTGTCATCTCATAGGGACCCCCCCACCGCTTCCTCCCCCCCTCCCTTCGCTGCTTCGAGGCGCACTCCAGGTCTGCCCCCCCCCCCCGGAAAAATGAGAAGTCTACGCCACTGGCCCCTAGTCTTTTCTCCAGACAAGCCTGCGATATTGTAGAGTAGGAAGAACAGACCTTTTTGAAAACCCGTTCACGCACTGTACGTCCCCACGCACGCCCTGTAATATCCCTTTGTTGCTGTTGTGTTTGGGTGGGGAGGGGGAGAGAGGAGGCCATTGTATAGTCCCGCGCAGGGATGGTACTGCCCTTTGTTCCTCTTGGGTGCAACAAAACCCGACCCCCCACTCGTTTTCACTGAGGAGAGGGCGCAGTCGAGGTTACACGGACGGGGGCAAATGCTGACGTGTGTATTTGAGAAGAGGGATTGTGAACACGAGTGCTAATAGCGCGGTTATTTTGAAAGGGGGATTCTTAGACTGGCAAAGGGCGTTCGGGTTGTTTCGTGGTCCATCTACCTCAATGTGCGTGCACCGAAATGTCCGCACCGAAACGACCTGCACCGACATGTCCTACACCGAAATGTCCGGATACCGGCTGGAGGGCCCCCTTCTTGCTTGTTCTTCTAGTCATTTTCATCCACTTTAATTAGCGGGCACGACATACCCATGTTCGCCAGCTCAAGCAGCGGCTGTGTTGATTTACTCGCGTCATATCGTTCATGTTCTTTTTTTGGGCGGATTCCGTGACCCCCGAGGGGGACACTGCGACTCGTTGCGGCTGCACCGACGATGCAGACGAGACTTAACTCTCCGGCTCATTATGCCATGATTGCGGGTGCCATCACTAGTTTATTACAACTTTGTTTGCGTGGGGACACTGGGGCTCGTTGCGGCTGCACCGACGATGTAGACGAGATTGAACTCTCCGGCTCATTATGCCATGATTGCGGGTGCCATCACTAGTTTATTACAACTTTGTTTGCGTGGGGACACTGGGACTCGTTGCGGCTGCAGCGACGATGTAGACGAGATTGAACTCTCCGGCTCATTATGATTGCTTGTACCATCACTCGTGTATTACAACTTTGTTTACGTATATAGCAAGGCGATAACTACTCGCCAGCTATCGGCTCAAGCCGGCCGGCCTTTCTGGTTAATGTCTTCGTCTACACTCCCATTTTCTAACCGCATCAGGTTTTTCCCCTCCAAAAGATGACGACCCACGACCCATGCCAATACAATGACGACCGTCAGTGCCCCGCGGGGCGCCCGGAATTCGTTCCTTGGAATTTGGATTCGTCGACCTTTCCCCCGCGAGCCGAGGCACGCACGTGGAGTTGGCGAGTCTAAAGTGTCCTGTACAATAGCGTCTCAATTATTTCCCTCGGGCTCTTCGGCCGCCACCTACACTCCCTTCCCCCCCTATAATCTGCGACATGCCTGGCATAAAAAACCTAGGGAGACTTTCGCAGGTACTACGAAAGCATACGATCCGACTAAGAAAAAACAAGGTGACACAGTTCATCTTTATAACAGCGTGACTGCAGGCAGTTAGTCTAATGAAGTTTTGAACGCCCAAAAATAGAAAGAACAAACTTACCAAAATTACTTAACCAAATAAAAAGTGTGCATCTTATAGATATTTTAAAAGTAAGAAAGACTGAAATAGAAAATCCCGGAAAATAACATTGAAAACATGATTGAAATCGCGAAATCGTAATTTCGCGCGTTTTTGGAAACAATATCTTCTGCAATTATTAAATGAGGATCGCTCGTCGATCCTTTTCCATTGGTTGAACTTTCTTCTAAGCGATTTTTCAACACGTACTCAGTTGAATTACGCAGGCCGTGGGGCTATATTACTCAGCTGTTGTCACAGGTTGCTCAAAAAATACGGCAATAAGTAGTTACAAGAAACCAGTGAAAAAAAATACACGATGATACTGTCACTGATTTGTTCAATGAATTAAGTCCCTAGAAAAAAAGAAATGATGTGTTGTGTTGTGTTGTGTTTTATGGCACATAAGCAAGTTACGCTATCATGCGCCATACAGAAGGTTTGTGTATTTTGTGGATAATAACGGTTACAGCACGTTACAGCTTTACAGCTTGCTTAGAATCCCTGCTTCTTTTATAAAACTAAAAACGGAGGAAATTTTAACAAGTGCGTTTTTTCCTAAAAGTAGACTGGGGTGAAATGGAATGTGTTCGTCGTAGAACAGCCTAAATGCTTTTTTCTCAGGACCTCAAATTTCGTACATGAAAGTAACATGTGGTTTACTGTTAGCTCTTGGTCGCATTCCTCACATCTCGGTTTATCTTCTTTGATTAGAAGGAAGTTATGTGTCAAGTGTGTATGTGCCATGCGGAGACGACATAAAATGACTTCTGTGTAGCGTTCCTCATGTTTGCTTGATTCCCACTCTGCTATAGTGGGTTTAACTATGTGAAGTTTGTTGTTTGTTTCGTTATCCCATGAGAACTGCCATGTTTCTCTGAGATAAATTTCATACAGTCGCAATGAGGAATATGTACTTGTGTTACTGTTTTACTACCAGCCTGTGCAGCACATGCATCGGCTCTCTCATTACCATTGATCCCAACATGGCTAGGAACCCAGCACAACTTAATTTCCTGTCCCTGTGTTTTTGCTGTCACTAAATTGTGTATTATGTCTCCTATTATGGGTTGAGCTGCATTTTTGTAATGTAGGGCTGTGATCGCGCTGAGCGAGTCTGTGTAGATAACACTTTTCGGAATGCTTTCCTTCCTTATTCTTTCCACAGCCACAGCAATTGCATAAGACTCCGCTGTGAAAACCGAGGCGCACTGAGGTAGTCTGATCACCTTCTCCCATTTACCTTGTATTATTGCACTCCCAGCATAGCATGCTGTTTTGGAACCGTCTGTGTAAAATGAGGTGTAGCCTTTGTATTTTTCGTTCAGTGCCAAAAACTCCTGTAATATGTGTTCACGCGGTGTTTTCTTTTTTTGAAAGTGTGTCAGTGTAAAATCGCACACAGCAGGGAATGTATACCAAGGTGGTAGTTGTTTTGTTCTTTGGGCAGTCCCAGGTAATGTGTCCAGCATACTAAGTTCTTGGCATTTCTCTTCAAACCGAAGGAGCAATGGTCTAATAGCTTGGGGTTTGTTATTAAACAGTGTCCTAGATGGGCATTTCGTGACTATGGGATAGCACAGATGTTTCGGTAGTGAACGGATCTTTAGGATGTATGAGCACGTGAGCATGAGTCTTCTGTATGTAAGTGGTGGTTCATTGGTTTCAACATAAAGACTGCTAATGGGTGATGTCCTATATGCACCAGACGAGAGTCGTAAACCTAAATTATGTACGGGATCCAGTCGTTTTAAGTAGGACTGCCTTGCTGAGCCATACACAATGCAACCATAGTCTAAGCAAGAGCGTACAACGGAGCGATAAACTTGTAGGAGGCATGACCTGTCGGAACCCCAGTGTTTACGAGACAGAACCTTAAGTATATTTAGAGCCCCGGATGCTTTCTTTTTCAAGATATTGATGTGAGGCAGGAAAGTGAGTTTTTTGTCAAATGTTATGCCGAGAAATTTGTGTTCATTTTGTATGGGCAAATTTATTTCTTTTAGGTGTAGGGTGGGGTCTGTCTGCAGGCCTCGTTTGAGTGAGAAAAGAATAGCGACTGTTTTGTGTGGTGAAAACTGGAAACCATTTCTGTCTGCCCATGTTGTCAGTTTATTTATAGTCAACTGTACTTGTCTCTCGCATGTGGTTACATTGGACGATGTGCAAGCTATTCGAAGGTCATCAACATAAAGAGAATACATAATCGACCTTGGAATTATTTTGGATATGGAGTTCATTTTGACGACAAACAGTGTTGTGCTAAGAATACAGCCCTGAGGGACCCCGTTCTCCTGTACAAAATTCCTCGACAGGGTTGAGCCCAGGCGCACTTGAAATGAACGATTTGTCAAGAAGTCATTCAGGCAGTTCAGCATTCTTCCACGGATGCCTAATTCTACTAAATCCCGCATTATTCCAAACCTCCATGTAGTGTCATAGGCCTTCTCGAGATCAAAAAAGACAGCAAGATAGTGTTGTTTGTGTATAAATGCTTCTCGTACGGCATTTTCAAGGCGGACAAGATGGTAAGTTGTTGAGCATGCTTTTTTGAAGCCGCACTGGTGAATGTCTATAAGTTCATTTGATTGTAGGACAAAACTTAACCTGGTATTCACAACAAGTTCAAAAGTTTTGGCCAGACAGCTCGTAAGGGCTATTGGTCTATAACTACTAGGGGAGGTTGGCGGCTTTCCGGGCTTTAAGAATGCTACAATAAAAGCTTTTTCCCAAGCTCCCGCCATTTTTGCCGATACCCAAATTTTGTTAAAAAACTTCAGAAGTGCTTGTACAGCCGGACCAGATAGATGAGCGAGCATTTCGTAATGTATTACGAATGTATTACGAATGTATTACGAATGTAATAATGTATTTCGTAAAACATTCACTTTGCCGCCAACTTTTCTTTGTATTACCACTCTGCTTGCTATCATTCCTGTTTTTTGTCTTTCTTATTTTTGTTTCTTTTCTCATTTCTTACTGCTTTCTCACACTTGTTTGACAGAAATATGTACCAATTTACCATGCGGATTGATGCTTTTTTTATGTAATTAATCCCTGCCCACCTGCTTGGTCTTCGGACGGCAGTATGTCCTAAATAAATAAATAATATATCATCTGGCCCGGGGGCGGTCTGCTTACCAGCCAAAAGAGCTCTTTTTAATTCTTGGAGTGTAATTAAAGTGTTGTATGTTTCGTTTGTGCCAACACATGTCGGCAGTCGTTGTTTCTCAGCTGTGTTTTTATACTTTAAGAAAGCTTGTGTGTAGTGTGCGAAAGTTGATACTTTGGCGAAGTCTTCACCCAGTATATCTGCCTGTTCTTCTGTGCTTGTTTGCACATCTGGTGCTGTTAAAAGGGGAAGTGTGTAGAGGGAGTACGTCCCGTTTAGCTTATGAATTTGCTCCCATACCTTCTTTGATGTTACGGAGCTGTTTATGGACGAGATATAATTTTGCCATGAGGCTTTCTCAGCTTTTCGGCGAATGTACCTTGCTTTAGCTCTTACCTTTTGAAAATTTATTAAATTTTCCTGGGTTGGGTACCTTCTAAAGACTCCCCATGCTTTATTTTGCTGCTTTTTTGCCTCCTTACATTCTTGGGTCCACCATACTTTGTGGTTCTGCCTCACCACTCCCGTGGACTGTGGGATAGCTATGCGTGCAGCATTAACAATGCGGGATGTAAACACTTCATTCAATTCGTCAATACTAGGACTGTCTGAAAAAACTTGGTCTAAATTTGCTTCCGAAGCAAAAAGTCCCCAGTCGGCAAACTGAAGTTTCCACCTGCGTGGTTTCGTCGGGATAATGGTTGGTGATGATGTTACGCTAATGAGTACAGGTAGATGATCGCTCCCATGTGGGTTGTTTATGATATCCCATTTAAAATCGCTAAAAACAGATGGTGAACTAAAGGATACATCTAAGCAGCTCATCTTTCCTAAGCTTGGGGAGCAGTATGTAGGCTTGCCAGTATTCAGTAAGCAGCCATTATTGGTCAAAATCAAATCTTCTAAAATCTGGCCTCTTACATCAGTTTTTTCACTTCCCCAAAAAGATGAGTGGGCATAAAATCACCTACTGTTAAGAACGGTTCTGGTAACTGATTTACTAAGTCTTCTAGATCAAGCAGTGTTACCGTGAGTTGTGGTTCCAAGTACACACAGCAGACTGTGATTGTTTTGCATACAAGCATGGTGGCAGCCACTGCTTCTAGCCTAGTTTTCAGTTTGTGTTCTTGAGCTGCAATACCATTTTGCACAATTATGGCGACACCACCATAGAGCCTATTCGCCTGCTCTCTGTCACAACGAAAGATCTGGTATCCTTTCACAATGTTCTGATGTTTAGGACCCAAGTTTTTTTCCTGAACACACAAGACTGCAGGTGAATGAGTCGCGAATATTTCTAATATTTCTTTGACGTCATTTAAATTATTTAAAAGTCCTCTACAATTCCAGTGGACTAGGAATGCCATGTTATGTTTGTATCAGGTGAAAACTACGTTTTCGGTCCCGTGATACGGTTTTTGTTTCCTTTCTTTCCATTTTCAAGGGAGTTCCGCCGCCGCACCACCGAAGTAGACGGCCCAGAACCTCCCTCAGTTGTGTCCATTGTCTCCTCCGAGATGCTGGAGGTTCGTGCAGAATGCACGGGTGTTGAAGAGTTGGACCTCGCCGTGTGGGGTGAGGCCTTCGGGACTGCCAAACCAGGGGTCCGTGCAGCCCGCTTTGGGGGGGGGGGTGGTGGAGCAGCACTAGCTGCTTCCACCGGGGGCGCGGGGGGCCTTGCTTCAGCCTCATTCTGTGTGGCTTCAGCAGGCGCCGATGACAGCTGTGATGCCGCTCCCTGTTGCACCACAACGGAGTAGGATCGGGTATGCGCTGGTGTCAGTCGCCTCCGTGCTTCGCGAAATGTAAGGTTTTCAGTCACTTTCAGCGCGATGATCTCTTTTTCTTTTTTCCACGCTGGGCAAACGCGAGAGTATGCTGCGTGGTTGCCCTTGCAGTTCACAGAGTTGTTGTTCGAATTCACAGTTCTCAGCAGGTGTTCATTGGAGGCACATTTGGCGCAGGTGTCTTGGCCCCGGCAGCTTAGCGAGCCATGACCGTATCGTTGGCACTTGTAGCATCGGCGAGGATTTGGAATATACGCTCTCAGTTTCATTTTTTTGTATCCTACCTCTACGGATTCTGGAAGTATGCTGGATGCGAAGGTAAGGACGATGTGTTTAGTCTGGATTTCTTTGCTTTCTCTTTTTATTTTTATTCTATACACATTTGTGACGTTCTGTTCTTTCAGACCTTCCAGAAGTTCCTCCTCAGACACGTACTTTAGTTCGTCATCGCAGATGACTCCGCGGACCGTGTTGAGTGACCTGTGTTCGCTTACAGTTATGGGGATCTCACCAAAAGATGTTAGTCCTGGCAGTTTATCACACTGGTGTTTGTAGAGCAGTTCGAGTAGGAGGTCTCCATTAGCTAGTTTTTTTTACTTTGTAGCCTTCGCCAATGGTGGCAGTTAGGGTTTTTGCGACCAGAAATGGTGAGACAAGTCGGGCAGTTTTCTCTTCATCGTTGCTGTGAACCACGTGGAAGCGTGGGAAGTTGGTAACGTTCTTCGTGAAAAACTTAGCAGTTACGTCGGTGCCCCCTCTTTTACGAGAGGGATCAGTTGCGCGAAAAAAAGCAGCCATAAAATGAAAAATCTGTTCGGCCATGGTGCCAGCCGCCCACCATGGAGCCCAACAAGGGGACGGGACAGGAACTCGCGAGCAAGTCCTGCCCACGCCAGCTGTACACCACGACTATAACCTAATATGGCTGAACTCAGGGTCGTCCGCCACACAAGGTTAACCCTAGCCACCACGAAAAAAAGGAAACTGAGAAGAATGAGACGACAGGAAAGTTGTTAGAAAGGAGACAGGAAAGCGAAAGGTGAAGGGAGGACAGGAAAAGGCGACTGCCGATTCCCCCCGGGCGGGTCAGACCGGAGGTGCCGTCTACGAGAAGCGGAGGCCAAAGTGGTGTGTTGCCTTCGCCAAGGGGCCTTAAAGGTCCAAGCACTCGGCGTCGGCTCAACCACCAGGACCCTCTTTTCCCCGGTCACGGCGCTGCCACGCACGGCTAAACGTGGGTGCTCGGGGTCCGTGGTGTCGCACAGTACACGCAAACATCTGCTTTAGCAGATGCCCCCTGCGGGGGCGTTCGCCAAGTATTCACGACCCGAACGCTGATTTCAACGGCCTGTACCAGGACGCAACCTTACATCAAGCTTCTACCCAACAGGATGCCGGACCAGTACCAAGAAGCCTGAATCCCTCTTATTGGACCAATTAACCCGCACACAAAGTAACAAACTGTGATAAAGTCATTGCCCATACAATAATTCAATAATGACAACCACTTACTGATTTCACACCGATATTGCGGTAGAATGAAATTGAAAATGAAATGAAATTGAAATTGAAAATAATAAGAATATGAATATGAAACTGAAAATAATGAGAAATTTTACTCTTTGAAAATGGATGGTAAAAAAATCACACGAAAAAAATCACGAGCCATTACACGTACCCTTCGAAGGTCGCTGGCCGGCTAACTACACGTCCAAAACCTTCCCAAGAGTTCTTTGGAGCACAACTGAAAACAGCATGTCCTCCTTACAATTTTTGACACACCGAAGAGGCCGAACAACAAACTCGTTTTAGCAGTTAATCAAAAGATTGAGGAAGTGTACGAAGCTAGCCACCAGGCGGTGATAGGTTTACAGGAAGCCCCGTCGTGCAGTGGCCTAAAAATAGAATGTCGCAGCAACCAAGCAGCTCCTGCTTGGAAAGTTGAAAGACGAGGGGTTCTACGCAGAGAACGAGGGCCACCATAGCTGGAACGAGGGCCGACCAGAAGCAACGTAGCCAGCGTAGGGCACAGCAGCTGCAGCTACCGCGATGGGATCCTGTCTCTCTGGCCACACGGACGCAAGGCCTCGGCCAACCGCCGCCAATGTTCGAGGATCCTTCAGGTGTCATCACCATGCTGCTGATTCCCCGAGCCGCACTTCGTCTCTGTGCAGGGCTCTGGCGTTTTCTAAATCGCGGGATCCTGCTTGCGGAGCACCGGAACACCTTTTTCGCGTTTGTGTAAATGTATATAGCCAATATATGACTGGCAACCCTTCGAATGCCACTCTGTAAGCTTTCAGCTACGAGGGCGAAGAATCTCGCTGCAATAGAACGTGAGATCGTTTCCTTATTAGCACCTTTACGTGAGCCCTCGCTCAGAGACGTTTTAACAAACTCTACCTTGACGAACTCCGCAATGTACTCAGCCAACGCTATATTTACCATGCTTACTACAGCACCCATGTGATATTTCATGTCCTACGTGTATCATGAACTGCATCGTTAAAAATAGTCCTTCCACGTTTGAGAAATCAGAATTCTTCTGGCTTGCTGCCCGGTCCCTGTCAAGGTCAATGCAACATATTTGGTCGGCACGTCATGTTAAAGAGCTTTTTACATAAGATGTGAGCTTGGTGAGCATGTTTCACACTGCTCGTTAGTCCCATTTGCGCTGCCGGAGCGGGCTGCAGAAAAGCTGAGTTGGTCTTTGCGTTTTAACACGAAAGTGTTTTATTCCCTATACAAGAAGATTTTGCTGACGTCATATCCGTCACGGAAGTGACACCATTACAACGAAGCAAGCGGCCTGTAAAGGGTGCTCCCCTGCACACAGGGTCTTCTTGCGGAAATCTTTAGTACTAAAGAGTACGTTATACTTAGAGTTGCTCGTTTTCGGGTTTTATATTTTAACCCAAAAGTACTTTATGCCGCGATACCCCAAGATTTCACTGACGTCATATCCGTCGCGGAAATGACGCCAGTAGACCTTTGCCGAAGCGACCCACCAGCAGGAAGTCGCTCGCCAAGCACACCCACAAGACAGCCGGTGACGCGCAAATCATGCTCAGCAGCAGATTTTGCTGCACATTTCACTTTCGTGTTTGACTGATTTCTATGACAGAGGAATGAACCACAGTTCTTTTTGTGTATCAAGGCGACAGACATATTGGCCACGTCCGAGACGAAGAAAAACGACGCTTAGCAGCTTGCTGTGGTACTCCGAAAGCTATGTACGGTGGCTCACTCGTAGCAGCCTACCAAGTTTCGACCTGAAGATCGAACAGTGCACATTTTTAACAGCGGATCTGTTTTTAATCTTAAGTTCCATCTGTGCCTGGGGTCGCCGAAAGCTGAATGCGGCAAAGTAGGGAGTTGGAAATTGCTATGACACGAAGTGTGAGATAAAGCGGCGAGGAGGCTAGGAGCTGACGAGCAGGATTGGGAAGTATGCGCCTGAAAAAAAAAATTCACGCATCTGGATGAAGTGAATCATTAAGGGTGGGCGAAACACTGAGGGTCGTTGGTACCGTAAATCACCCGTGAGAGTGCTTACTGCTGGTAAAACGATCGCCAATCCAATCCAATACAATAAAATTCACTTTAATCTAATCCAAGCCAATCCCAATCCAATTCAATCGGAATCTAATTCAATACAATCCAATCCAATTCTCCTCGCGCATCCATCTCTCTCTCTCTCATGCGCAGCACGGCTCTCCAGAGCACTCTTTCTCTCCCTTTCTCTCTAACCTTTGTGAACCTTTTATTTTAGATGCGACTGCATCTCATTCACTCGCCTTGTCCCTCCATACGGCGTTGTTGTTGTCCGTCCACACCCCTCCCCCATTCTCCTCGCCGCGCGAGCTGCGCTCTCCGCCGCTCACCCCCTCTCCTCTCCGATAGCGAACACTCTCTCGCGAGGGGCATTGGATTGGATTCGATTGGCTTTGCTTGGCTTGGCTTGGATTGGATTGGATTGGATTTAAAGTGGATTGTGTTGGATTGTGTTGCGTCATAGCCGCGCCACGATGCGTCATAGCCGCGGCAGGGGGTTCACGGCACGTTTCACGCGATGGGAGAATCAACCTAACGGAAACAACGACGGAACCCCCTATGCGTCGCATCTACACAGGGGTTTCCGCGAGGGGAGGTGGGAGTAATTTTTGTTATTGTTAACCTTTTGTGAACCTTTTGTTCAGAGGTGTTTCGATTTGCACGGTGCTGCGGCATGAGCACGGGCGCCGGACGCCGGAAAAGCCTCGGCCTTAAGGTGATTCGCCCCCAAAAAAACGCTTCCCGCGGTCGAAAAAAATTTGGAGACCTCGCGCCGTGAAACCGGCGTCTATCCAATCGTGTTATTGCATTCGGAGCGCTCAGCATTTTCTTTGGGTTTGAAACGCGGGCATCGGCTTTGGTATTTGGCTGAGTTAATGTGGACTTTGTCTTCGGGCATTGGCATTTTTGATTTTGGGATTTAGGGGGTAGATTCCTTGCTTAGATTGCACTCAGTTTGCATTGAGAAAGCTTCGCTTTTTAACCATCTTTCTGTTAAGCAGGGGGCCTTGTTTTGTTCACAAGGATGAAGCATACGAGTGAACAGCACAGCGAATGTGTTGCGTAGTTCGATCCTTGGTCCCTGTCAAAAATGGGCCCTGTTCAGCCCAGCTGAGTGTACCTCCCTTTTCGAGTCCTGCGTGGCCCAGCGGAGCGCGGCGAAGCAATGTTTCGCGGCATTCGCCTAAACGTCACTTTCGCCAGCGACTACTTGCACAGGACGCGCCGAGTTGCCTTCCCTCACTGTAACACCTGCAGTATCCGTAAGGACATTGAACATGTACTGTGTGTGTGTCCGCGTTTTCATACTCTACCATAAAGATTAGCAACGTGAACAGTTTGCGCTGTGGATCAACATGAAGATATCTTTGTGGCTGCGTGCTAACGCAAACCTCAGATTTTTGCGATGTCATTGGCCCAAGGGTCATTTCTCGGTGACTCCTGCCTGGACGAAATTCCGTGAACGGTCTACTCCCAAGCGTGCGCTGCTCATGAGCCTGCTAGTTTTTCTGCGCCCATTGGTATTTCTTATGTCTTATGCGAGTTTCTGTCTAGTCGCTTTTTTAGCTCATTTTCGCCGCTCTTATGTCCTCAGGATTAGCAAGCCAAGGTCGCTGGCAGGCTCACTTCTCCTTTTTAATTAAGGCATGTTTCCTCCTCCTCACAGGCGTAGAGAGATCGGGAGTTACGCGGCATCAGCCCCCCCCACCCCACCGGCGAAACTTTGTCGCGCTCTCATGCACGGCGACCAAAGCAAACACTTGCGCCAGAAACCCTCCTAGGGTTTTGCCTAGAACGCCAGGAATCCCGTCCGGAACTGCCGCATTCTCTCCCTTGGTGGCCCGTATCCCTCTTAATTGGCAGGGTAACGTGCACTCATACCTGCGAGTACTCACCGAGCGCGTGCTACGGGACTCTATGGGCAGTAGAGTCAACTAGGTTCTAGTTAACTATAACGGGGAGTGTCTGCTCGGAATAAAGTGGGGGATATTCGCGGGCGAGACTGCAGGCGTGACTGTTTCAGTACGTCCATGGAAGCAGAGACGACGCCGGAAGCCAGTGCGCTAACCACTTCGCACTTAGCCTCCACGCTTATTTCTAGTTGCTTTCACGAGCCCTTTTTTAAAACGTTTGCCGTAATTTCGTTCAAAGGTGGGGCCACTCTTTCCAGTAGGGAATGCTGTCTCCAATGTTCCGTGCTTATTTTTAAAGACGATAATCTTTCTTGGGCTACTTTTTCACATAAATTTTGGTCTGTCTGTACGTCTGTCTGTCTGTGACTCCATTCAGTCACCCGGCAGAAGTGACTTGCCAAAGTGATCTGGAGAAGCTGCGCAATACTCTTATGTACCCACACCAAATTCTAAACGTCTAAGTCCGGTGTCAATGTTCATACTTGTGAACACTGTTGAACAAGAAGAATACATTACGCAAATATAAAGCAGGAAATCAATACATAAGTGATATTCGCAATGTTTCTTTATTAAACAAGTCATAAATGCTTGGTGTTTGCGATAGAAACATGTAATACTACATCAACGCAGAAAACCGTCGCCTGCTGTTGCCCGCGCTTACTACAACTCCTTGCGGCGTTAAGAAATTGAACGGCAACACCAACGAAAGGTTCCACTAAATAGGTCCCAACGTTCCGCTTGGAACGCTAGTGGAGTAGGGAAACGTGGTTCTGTAAACATTGTAGAAAGATGCCTCAATCATGCGTGTCTCCGCCATACGGCAGCGCTGTCATCGGTTACCCTACTTTGAGCAGTTGAACGTGGTAGATGTTAATTATCTTTAGCATACCTTCTGCGTGTTATTTTGGGAGGAACGAGACTGAAGAGGAACAGCATGAAAGGTGAGCGGGAAACAGAAGGGGCGCCAGTCGACCAGCGTCTTTCGTCGACATTTTCAAGGAAAGGAGTAGATACGCGGCCATTATTTTCTCATAAACACCCCACGAACCTACGAGATTAGAAGCCTCGCAGGGCGGCCGCTTGCTCGGCTGCGTGGTCCCGTTGAGCCGGCCCTCAGGCTGTCCAGCCCCGAAAGCTTTGACCGGCATGCAAGTAACCGGGTGGGGCCGGTTTAGCGCGGTCTCTTATCTCAGGTTCTAAGCGCCTAAAGCCCGTTGAACGGTTCTACATTGTGCGAATTTAACTGCGACTTTGCGGCTGCGGAGCCGTTCATGCGCCGAAACGATATATTCCCGCAGCTACAAAAATAGGTCGTTTCGCTGCCTCGGCGGTGTCGCAGCAGCGAATTCGCAGGCAAATTCGCACCATGTAGAACCGCTCAACGGGCTTTAGGCGCTTATAACATGAGAGGGGAGTCCACGCTAAAACGGCCGCGCCCGGCTTCTACGACAGTTGATTTTTATTTGATTAAAAAGTTATAATGCAGTCGTAACTTATATAATGTCAAAGTTGAAATGTTTGAAAATTTATGGCACTGATTAATCCTAGAAAATAAAATATTCGTACTCGACGCAAATAACGATGCCATTCATAATCATTATTCACAAGGTCGAAAAAACAAACTTGGATAAGAGCTTATTGCTGCGCAACACGTAAAAGATTTTGAAATGAATTTGTATACCAAGTCAAATCTCGCTACGGGTACAGGTTGTCAGGCACAAATATCTCCCGTGACACCTACAAAAGGCATCAAGCAACTTACGCATAGACGCCGCTTCATCATCCGGTTTTCGTAAAATACCTTTTTGTGGCAGGAACTTCCGAATTCTCCGTCAAGCGCTGTATTTCTTACAATTTTTGTTAAGACAACACAAGCCAGGAGATGAAAGCACTGCGCCAAACCTCTTTAGAATACTTTGGTGCAGAGGACAGGAAAGAACGCCACGGGGAACGAGGGGCCTACATGGCGACAGGCACTTCGAGTAGCCCGAAGAAAACTCAGGCCCAGACCACCTCACGCTCTTCCGAGGATATACATGGCGCTACCAAGACAAGCACAAACGCACTCCATATCAAACGACTACGTTCTACGCCGAATACGGAACACCGCAAACAGACGGCATTGCCGTGTATGCGCCTCTATACCCGCACCCACACGCGCTTGCTGGACCGGCCCCGTATCCCACACCGCAGCGTCGCTCACTGCCCCACCACATCTCCACTCTGGGAGGCCTGGGTTGGCCACCCTTGGCAAGACGACCTCGTTGTGGACAACCCTCCCTTGACCACTTGCTCGCCATCTCGAAAGGGGAGATCGTTTCATCTCAACCTCACTGAGCGCGTCCTGGACATGGGTTGCGAAATACGCGTTTATTCTCTCTTTCTCTCTCCTTACAAAGCAAAAATAGTTGAAAAGTAGTCAGGAATTATAACGATGCTGCGAAGTGTATTTCTGTCCAAACGTATTGAACATATCTGTGCCGGATTTATCGCCCTAAAAAATCACGCACCCCTCCATCTAACGGCGACGATAGTTTGGCGCGAAGCTTTCTCGCAGGAATTCCTTGGTTGTCGTCTCCGTTTGCACTTTAATTCGCAGTCGGTTTGGACTTTGACGCTTTAGGCTACGATTTTTTATCCCACGCAGACACAATTTTAGTCGCAGCGGCTTCGACTTTGACCCTTCGCCATGTGATTACGCAAGAAGAAAACTTCGCGTTCAACTATCGTCCTACCTTTTCCGGAGGGCTGCGTGATAATTCCCCGTAATTGTGGGTGTCTATGCATCTCGCACAGATTTAAGCTGCTTTGGTGGTGTCGGAATGTCGCATTCCGATTGACGTGGGCTTGATAAAGCGGTGTAATCAGGTATGACACCGACCGCGGTTTTTTTTCACTTCCCCACGATCATCTTTATCGTCAAAAAAAGTGGCTTTCTGGCAGTGCATTTTGGACGCGACATACGCCATCAATAAGCAGTAGCAATCTTTGCTTTAAAAACATTCCTTTTTTGAACAATGAAGAAGTATCGCCTTCGTTTCTCTGTTTCTTACAAAATTTCACTGCTCCAGATCATAACTCACTCACAAATCAAATGCAATGTTTACGCGTTTAGCAACAATAAACATAATCGATTTCTCACTTTTAAATCGGACGATCTCACAATAAAATTTATGTTTTAATCGACCTGGTTTAGGGGAAATCCCCAAGGCGGAGTAAGTTTCAGTGAAGTTTCTGAGAAAGCTGCATAGCTTTCCTTCGTAGCCGTTTGGCTGCATTGGAGGTGGATGTCAGACGTTCTTTTCGGCAAAACTTATGTATTAACGACAATTTTGACCTGATACTGGCCAACAATTTAATGAGCGTTGTGTTTGGGTGATACGTTTCTATTCATTGGAATGCTATTTTTTTCCAGTACGCATGCAGGTAAAATGCAAATATGAAGCGAAGCGTCCTTTTTGGCGCACATGAGCCCTCATGCTGTTGTGTATGTTTAAAGGTATATATACATGAATCACCATCATCATGAGCAGCTCGTTTGTGTTAACTTAAATCGAATTCTTCAACCAAAGATGTCCAGAAACGTGTATCCTGAGCGAGTCAAGTGAACTTCTTGCCCCGAATTTCTCCGTTTTATCCTTTCCATCAAGGCGTTGTTCTGCCCACAATTTGTGATATGGTCTATTGGCAGCAGGCCTTTAAACGGATAGCCGTCCGGCTGTCACTCATACGCTGATTCGCCCTGGCCCGTCGCTACTTCTCTCGTTTAATTTGGCTAGAGCGTCTTCCACCAGCATTCGTTCCATAATATACGCAGCCGTTCTTTAGGGCGAAGTGTTGACGCCTAGCATGGAATTTTTCCGTGGCCCCGTTCGAATGATCTAATCTTTTTTTAAGCGCTTAGTGAAACCATAGTTTTTTCTGCACTTCATGTCATTAAAAGATGAGCCGATGGTTGTATTCCACTTTTTTTATTGGCAAAGGAGACGATCTGTTTAGGACCATAAGAAACAAGAACCAATTTCCGCACAGTTATTTTTTTTTTAATTTTTTCAAAGGTAGATGCACTCACGCCCCTTTCTCATATTTTGGTATCTACCCTCAATACTCCCTATTTCACATGCGTATTAAACACACCTATGAATTTTTGTGTTTATGTTTCGTTGTGCAACTACACGTTCTGCGGTAGAATTGTCCAATCAAGCTCTGCGATTTATATCGTCGCTGACCTTCGGTTGTTTGCGTACTCCCATTTCAACTGTACACCAGTTTCCTACGCCCCTTAAGATTCCTAAACAGAACTATATACAAGCTGTAAAAAATTTTGCAGCGACTGTATCCTCCTTCTCTGGCAAGCTTATTATAGGGAACCTAATATTCTTCTGTGGTACAGTACATTTCCCCTATGGTAAGTTGCTTATAGTCGGCCTTATAGTGCCTGCGAAAATATAGTTGCTGTCACGGAACAGTGCAATGCAGGGCTTTTCAATTCACAGATATTGTACCGCTTTTCAATGCAGAAATTAGCCGACAGTCAAATGCTTTTTATATCTTATAATTGCCATATTCAAAGGTGTGTTAAATTGTAAACAGTTTTGAAAAATGTCCGTAAAGGTGTGAATCTAATCTATACTTTTAATAGTTCTGTTCTTGCCGGGGCCTTTTCGTTTCGCTGGAAGAAGCACAGGGTGCTGGTTGTGCGCATCAGCAGAAACTTTTTAAATAACTCGTATCGACAGAGGGCTAGTATGCTTGTATTTATTAAGCTCTTTGAAATCATCTTTCTCCTGTAATAGAACAATGTTTGCGTTCTTGTTTATTTCTGCGGTCCCTATAACAACCTCAGATAGTGTGAGAGTAACTAACAAGTTTTGGAACCACATCATGGCCATCTTGGTACAGCAAAGTGGCTTTGTATTTGTAAACACTTGCAGCTTTGCCTTTTCAGTACTTCGAGCGCCGGTGCTCCTCCATTTGGAGGTACATTCAGAACCTCCCTGATATCAGTAGTTTTAAGGCTGTTTTCGGCGTCAGTGCCGCAAGAGTACAAAGTTGCAGAAAACGTTTCCGAAATTGATTTTATATCATCAATTTTTGGTACACGGCCGTTTGCATCACTAACCGCAATTATTGCGACCTATCAATGGCAAGCGCCCTCCTGGTTTTTTTCGAACCTGCTCCACATTTTATTCTTTATCGATTTCTGCAGTAATTTCGGCATGGATGTCTACAGTCTTGTTAAAAGTTTTGTTGAAATGGCAACCAACCGTTTCTACTCGAGTACATGCTTCTACAAAACATGATAGAGGATCCCTCAAAACAATTTGGAGGAAAAGGGTTTTTATAGCGGGGCCCTAAGACGTTTGTGAGCAGAATTTTTAGATCTGTCAGCCTTTGGTCTATGGTCGAAATTAATCCTGGCGACCAGGACAGTGAACCGCGCCGCAACACGCGTTTAACTGTGCGTTGGATCATGCAATGAAACCGAAGGGACTGTTTGAAACAAACGGTAGTGTCATGTTAAAAAACTGCATGGTGCCATTTTTCAAATTTCAGTAAGTTTAGTGCTAAATTAACATACTTTCGGCAATTTGCGTGCAAAATACTTGTGGTTACTGAACTATGCAAAACATTGGATTTATGTTAGCTAAAGGGCATGAACTCCTCAAATAGCGGTTGGCTGTCCCCTGTATGTACGTGTATGTACGTGCATGTGGGTGTTGTAAAGCGTTCGTTTGTATTTTTGACTACACCAATTTGTTCCCATCAGATCTTGTGTTCTTATCTATTTCTTACTGGTTGCAACTATTTTCAGTGGGGACTTCGTCAGCATTTTCACGACTAGGGTGATCTCATTACTTGTCATTCTTGAGGTAGTGAAGATTAAAAAAAAACGTTTCCTGGCGCGCAATAAAAACATTCAGGTTCGAAAAACATGCTGTTCTTATTTTTACTTTATTCAAGAATTACTTTTTGCTAATTTCTGAGTCCTTCCTCGCCCCTTCATGGGGCACCTCGGGGTCACAGCTTCCCATATAATAAGCATTGCAATAACTAATGCCATTGCCCCGATCGGCGCTTTCCACGTACGTACACCATCGAAAGTATTCCAAAACGTCAGTGCCAGATCTGTTAACAGCTGCACATTGATTCCTTTTCCTGTCGTTTCCCCGCCCATAACAGCGAAGCGATATAATTACAGGGCAGGATGTGATCGCAGGGCTCTTTACCAACAGAAAATTTCCTGTGTGAGCTAGGCGTATAAAAATAAGTTTATACTCGTCTTTTTTGGCGATGCTGTTGACAGCTGTGAGTCATCTTCAATAACACAATGGCGGCAGGATGTGTGCCGCATTTCTGAATAAAAGGAATCTGCCGAACGGAGCGAACATAAAGGCAAACCCATGGGCACAGTTATTCAGTCATATCTGCGAAGTATGAGGTCCAGTATTTAGCATCACTACATTAAATTACTTCAGTCAGCGAGTTGTTGAACATGGTGTATGTGTTCGAACAAGTGTGCGTTATATTTCCATGGCTTTACTTTTGCGTCCCGGAGCCTCCGCTACCTCCGCCCGTCAATCAAACGGTAGACGGATTGAAGGTAAGTTGAACGACGCACTAAATCATTTTGCTCGTAGCTAAGCAACACAAAAAATGGTTATAGGGCAGTAAGTAAATCGCCGCATTGTGAAGCAACGCCAGAAAAAAACGTAATAGAAGAGTTGGCACGTGAACAGGCTGTTTAGGAAAACAAGATTAGCACCTGATATTTCTTGTAATACCATATCGGAGGTGTAATATGCGGGCTTCTCTACAGAACACGGGAATCACAACTCTTAACTTCTTGTTCGGAAAGCGTGTAAATAAAATAAGAACGACGAATGTCCGGCGGCACGAACAGAAAAAGAATTGATCGTGGGTTGCTTCATTGGCTTGTGATCAGGCCTCTTAAGATTTGGGGTGAGTTGTGCGAAAATGCGGGGTCATCTTGCGCCTATTAGGCAATGCAGAGCTGTCAAACCTAAAAAGGGACACGATTCTGCCCAATTAGTGGATAGCTGTGAAGAGCTTCATAAATGGGGCGCCTTTTCTGTTGGTGAGTCTGGCACCGGATGTGAAAGGTGGCGAGCACGTCAACAGTTACAGCTCTCAGGCTGGGCTGAACCCGCAGACAACAAAATATCGTTTTGAGTTTGGAAAGTAGCCAGGATCGAATGCAATCTCCTTTTTTCTGAGGACAGAACGTTAACCACTCGGTAGGTAGGCGTTTTATTCCAGGGAAGGCAGTATCCTGTCTGAGCAGACTATACGCACGTGAATCACCAGTTACCCAAATGGAACTAACTAAAAGTGGAAACTGGAGCAATGACGTACCCCTGTAAGTTATCCGTATTTAGCGGCAGGGGCCTGTGACAGTGGCAAACAGCATTAAAAGTGGCGAAAAAGAATGTATTGACCACGGGGCGGCTTTGTACTTTTGCGGAGAATGTCATTTTTTTTATTCTTTAAGCGCAAATAACCTAATATCTTCATTAAGGTTTGGTATGAACATTTCAAGTGGGGAATACAGCTACCGTGAGTTTTGACCCGACCGCCGTTTTCCATATACGCGAAGGCGAATCATAAACACAGAAGCGCAAAAAAATGCGGTTGTTCTTCCAGCATTCCGGAAAACGGGGAAAGAAAAAACAAAACCAGAGCAAAGGCGGGTTTTGATCAGCCCGTTGAAAATGTACGCCGTCCTCTTGATATCTATAATTTCGTACTTAGCCTTAGTCAAGTCAAGTCAAGGCCGTTATTCTTTCCAACAAAATTTGTTGGGGTTCCCCTGGCGAAAAGCGGTTATTGATCGCGTGAATGTGCCTTGTGGGCCCGTACAGGCAGCGAGACATGTGAAGGAACAGGAGACATGAAAGTGGTGCTCGATCAAATTAAAAAACAAATCTAACGATGCACACACACCAGGGACAGCATCTACAAATACAGTAACACTTTGCATGAAGGTTTCTGTGAAGAAAAACACGTTCCCACTCATACAAGTTACAACCACTTCCGCAATACGAAATCCGCCTGGACTGCAAGGAAAATCGGCCAGAGAACAGAAATCTGCACACCTGCGTCGAAGGCGTGTAATGCGTCGAGAACAAAATGATACCAGCATCAACAAAGGGCACTCTATAGAGAAAAATTGTGTAAGACACTAGGATTCCAGAATAAAATAATCGTCCAATCGCCCTCTACAAAGTGTGTTAGGGCGAATGCTCTACTTCAAGCTATTCAGAATGAAAGGCATTCGGTGTAGAATATAGAATTGTAGAATATAGATTTCGGTAGAATTCGGAATAGAATTCGGTGTAGAATTGTAGAATATAATTCGTGTGCTGGCGTGGAACACGCCACACGTCATGGGTTCAGGTGCACGAATCACTCTCTTAACTATGATAGAGAGAGCGGTTTTAAGAAATCTTAAAAATTTTTGTAAAAGTTACACAGGCGCTTCTCTTTCCCACGAATCTCTTTCTTGGGAAGCACGAACGGCTGGCTGGCGCATGCGGCAGATATCGAGAAGGCGGAGTAAATATCGGAACAGATCAAAACCTCGCTGCCTTGTGTGCTATTTTTGTGTTCCGTGTGCGTATTTCCTCTGTGTACTCCTTTTTCCCGTCTTCCTAAGCCTAAGCAATGCCGTTTTCTTTTATGTATTTTATGCTTTGCTCAAGGCGTCCTTGCAGTCAACTGCATGGCGGTAGCAAAATACAGAAATGTTTTGAGTCGGTTACGTTCGTGCGCAGTTGTGGGCGAACAGGGTGCATGTACGACATGGTACGCATGCCGTCGCAGGTAATCGAGATGATGCCACTGACTTAGCAGATAGAGGGAACCTACACATTTGAAAGGAAGTGTCTTTTCGCTGCTGGAAGGTCCGTATTTTCAAATGGTTGCAAGACATCATGAGTGAGCTGTGTCAGCCCTTTTTGAGACTGCTTATGGTACCTTACCTGAGCAATGAAGCACCAGTAACGAAGAAACCACTGGCGTAATTGGGTTTTAAAAGGCTGAATGAATAAGGGAACAGACGATACGCGAAGAATAAGGAGACTGATGAAGGAATGCACAGAATACGCCTGAAAGCCTTGAGACACGAAGAACGAACTTAAAAGCTTTAAACCTAAATGCACCCTGTCAAGAGCACAACATCTAAGCAGAAATTTTTAACTGGTTGGTGCATTTTAAAAGACAGCATAAACCGCGCAATGGACGGGCCAAGGAAGGACAACAGGACGATGCGCTGACTAACAACCTTATGCTTTATTTCACCGAACGGCTTATAAAGGCATGAAGACGGAGTGACACACAAACAACTCATAAACTTTACACGGCGAGATAATCCGATACATATTTGTTTGACAGACATCTGTCGAGGGAATCCGATGGACAGATATCTATCGGATTCCCTTGCCTTGTATAGTTTGCAAGGTGTTTATTTGTGTTACCCCTCTTCATGCCTTCATAAGCCGTTCGCAGAAATAAAGCATTTGGTTGTTAGTCAGCGCATCATCCTGTCGTCCTTCCCTGGCCCGTCCATTGCGCTGTTTGAGCTGCCTTTGTAAGATCATAACAATGCCAACCGTATTTGGAACCCTGTAGTAATTTCAGATTGCTAGGAATTCTGAAGAGCTTGAAAGCATGCAAGTTGTTCGCAACGTAACTGGGGAGTTAACAAGTGTAAATGAGGTCCTTTTTATACAAAGAACTATTCAACTAAGACCGCAGAAAGCATTGTGTCAGGTCCAGTCCACCTATTTTTGAAGACAAAAAGAAGTTTGGCCCTCAGCGATGGATCCTGTACAGAGGGACACATATACCTGATAATGTTTTTATAAGGTGCCTAGATAATATTGCTCAACCTGCACGCTGCCTGCAGTAGGAGCCAACTGAGTGAGTTATTCGAGGTTTATTTTGAAAAGCTGCCAAACAACACACACTTTTAAGGAAGAAATATTATATACGAGTGAAAACTGTGGACCTTTTTATTTACAAAGACTGGAAATGCATAGAGTTGCGGATAAAAAAAAATGCGAAAAACACAGGAACATCCAAGAAACTTACTTTTGATTTCATTTCGTTCATTGTACTCTCAGGATTGTTCAGGTGTTAGAGA
Organism: Haemaphysalis longicornis; assembly: GCA_013339765.2. Classification (NCBI taxonomy): domain Eukaryota; kingdom Metazoa; phylum Arthropoda; class Arachnida; order Ixodida; family Ixodidae; genus Haemaphysalis; species Haemaphysalis longicornis. Next base: position 120,003,740 of record CM023457.1, read on the forward strand.
GAGGAGAGGAGTAAGAAAAAAAAGAAACGGACAGAAGAAATAATGAAGGGATCGATAAAAGCGATTGGCGGGGGTGGAATTTATTTGTCCCAGTTCATTTGCAGCAACGATGGCGGCAGGAAGGTTATTCACTACACACAAATGTTTGGAACGAATGAGGGGAAATAAAGGTTGGTGTTGCTACTTGGCGCACCTATTTTGAATGGTGGTCAGGGACGGAAAGCAATGCATGCAGGAAGGCTGAAAAAGATTTTTTAGACTTTTGTTATCTTTAAATATTTTTGTAAGAAAGGCATAACCGGGAAATGTGGCGTCGCATAGGTAAAGAGGAAGAGTTATAGTTGTTTTTATGAGTGATGAACTAGCTCTTCAGGTGTTTTTGGATAAAATAAATCATGTCGCGCGATTCTGTACTTCTAGAGGTTGTGGACTAAAGAGGCTGTCTGCGGATCCCACATGAATAAGGCCTACTCTAAGTGGTACCCAACTAGTGCTTTCTACAACAGCAGTTTTAAGGAGCTATGTCGAAGTGAAAGTTTCGGTAACAGGAAATCATGCCTGAGATTTTAGTTAATCGTAATATGTTCAACGTGCGTTTACCAATAAAAGATTGTAAGTAGTCTGAACACAGGGTATTTGTACCTGTTTTACTGGAACTGGGGGTACTGCTTTAAAAAAGTACGTGGCGCCTGTAGCGCTAGTCATTGTGGTATACTCATCGACTTGCACTTAATAATAAGTTTCATCGACGAAGTGTCACACCAATTAAATTTATTATTACCCATGGCCATGTCCCACTTTGCATCTCTCCGTCCTGTTTAAACTCATCGCTTGTTGTTCTAAATTCTCGTATGATTACTGCCTGCGTACTCCCTTCCCTACTTTTCCTCCACCACCACTCCAGTCGCCTCTTCGTCACCTCTATGGCCTTGAAGTTGAGGTTCTCGCCCCAAATCCCAAAGCCTCCGCCAGCGTCGTTTCCCCCACCCCGCGGTGGCCGTATCTCTGTGCAGCTCCTGACAATATGGTCTATAGTTTCCCGATCACTGCCGCAGCATGCACACGTTTCATCCTGCTGCCTGTAGCTACCCGTGTATGCCCGGGTTCTCAGGCACCCTGTGTGCCTCGAAGAGCAACGCACTGCCTCTCGTATTGCCATAGAATCCCTCCTTCTTAATTTCCCGTTTCCCTGCTCTATAAGACCCCAGGGTTTTTTCGCTTCCATTCTCTGTGCCGACTTCGTCGTCTCTGCTGCCTTTACCTGCTTTTTAACTGTTGTAAACTGTCCCCTGCTGACTTTCCGTACCGCTTGGTCACTGTCTGGTCCTCCGTCTCCACCGCGTGTCCACGCTCCTCAAATACAGGTACTTAAACACCCTCGCGGCGCATTTTTCGCCCTCCATGTCACGAAGTCGCTCCTCAAACTTTATCTTGCTCTGCGCAAAACGACCAGCCCATATCCCCTTGTACAGCTTCATTTGTAGTTTTACTGTGGGCCCCTAGGGCTAATCTGCCTACCGCCCTCTGATTTACTTCCAGGCCCGCTTGGGTCTCTGGCTTCATGCACAGAACCGAATTAGCGAAAGTTAATCCTGGTACCATGACCCCTTTCCAGACTCCCCTTACCACCTCGTATTTGCTGTATCCCCAGAGGGCTCTATGCTTCATTATAGCATAGAGCTCTTAAACCACCTACGGGCGCCCTCTATTGTCGCCTTTCGCCTTGTGCTTCAGCTGGTTTCTTCTCGACGCATCCAGCTTTTCATTTGGGCCCAGGGTTGACTTCTTGAGATGAAGGTGTGAACGCTTCAGGTTGGACAATTGCGACGGAACTTTCGAATGTCGTCGTGAGGATTTAAGCACAATGATTTCAAAACAAAAAATACGTCTCTCGATGCCCTGCTGGGTCTACTTTAGGTGGCCCAGTGTTTAACTTGACATGTTTTCTCAGCAATAAAGCCTCTTGAGAAGTATACTCTCACCAGCAGTGTTACAAAGCCGTAGTAATAAGTATAGTTTGAAGAGTAAGTTATCGTTTTTAGCATAGCAGCTCAACATACCGAAAACCAGATGGAGACTGAGTCAGTCGATTAAACTCAATCATCAAATTTTGCGCTTGTAACACGCCAAACCAACACAGACGTTTACGTATCACTCAAGCTCTACGCCACATTGCTTGACACTTTCATAGACCAAGGGAATGCATAAAGTGACCTGAGCTGGAAAACCGTATAAATGTTGTATGCCAAGTGAGGACCCGCGTGGTAGCTTCCTCTTAAGTGTACGGCCAGACCATTATGAATGGAATGATCGAAAGGCCAGGAACTTGCGCTCTTTGCAGTAAAAAAGCTAACTCGTGATGGTCCTCACAGTGCTGCTCCGACGTCATAAAATAAGGCAGCAGCTGTCGGCTTCAACATAGTCGTGGAATTGTGGTGCCATTGTGAAAGCGCACATGCGCTCGTCGCCGAAATAACCTGCATTTAAAAGGGCACAAAACTCCCGCAGGTCTTCAGCGGAGTCGCGGTGCCTACCATCCTTGATTTTTACCAATAATGTCACCGAAGGCCCCCTTCTAGGCACATTATAAGTAGATTAGGGAAGAATGAAGCCGCACCACCAGACATGTCTTTCATAGAGCAAGGAAGGTTTTCTGGGAACAGCTTTGACACCTTGTGCAGTAGAAGTGCCACTTCACAACATAGGCTTGTTGTCTGTCTCGAGGACGGCCGGCGTAGATGTTCTGTGAATACACTGGGCAGAGCTAAATGTGTCATGGTACGAATGAGAGCGCATCCTACCACGGGGTGCTCCCCATGAATTGTGTTGCAAGACGGCTGCATTTGAAAACCACGGAAGAATATTCATCAAAAAATAAATGGAAATTCCTTTTCTGGGAAACAGAATGGGCTTAACATTTTTTTGAAAGTTGACTATTGTCGCCTGTGGAGGGCTGAACATGTATACGTATGATGATATGAATAGGCGTGCAACCGAGCGTCAAGGAGATAGACAAACGGTGAATTATTATGCGTACGGTCTCCTATTCTCCGCTGTGAAGCATCATATCACTTTGCGGGCGCATATGATTTTTGGCGACTTGAAGTGTAGATGATAATTGCAGGCCACTCAGTAGAGATAACTCGTCTCAATGCCTAGGTTTTTGGATTAAAAATCCGGAGCTTACCACAACCAGGATATGTACCAACGTATCACGTGAAATGTTTTGGGAATATTAGTAACTACTGTAACGGCTGCGACACTAGCGGTGTAGCTTCCCAGCGAATCTTAGAACCACGCCGATCGTAATGTAGTATGACCGCAAACTAATGCATACCTAATGTCAACACCGCAATTGACGCATTACAGATGTCCCTGCAGGTGATAGTGTTGTAGGGAAGACGCACACGACCACATTGTTTCTTCATTATCGAGAGTCTGTTCATGGGGATCGCTTCACAAGACACCCTCAAGCAACAGACCAGGAAAATATCTACCTATTAGCGTCTCTGATTCTCACTTGATGTTTTTATTGATTTGGCACGGTTACCTTGCAACTAAACGAAGTTGATTTTTCCGCAGGCGTTTGGCAAGCTACCTGAAGTTGTTGCGGCGTACACATCGAGCAGCTGTGCGACCTACCTATGCCTCAACGCGTCCCGAACGCTCTATGATAGACAGAAAAAGCACGTGCAGTACATGTGGTACTTCGAGGGACTCAATGGGACAAGAAAGTGAGTATGTTTAGTGCTTGTGTACCGCAATCGGTGGGATGAGTAAGTATCAGAGTTCTAAGTGCGGAGAGAATTCGACAGAGGTACAACATAATTTTGTATGTTTATGATAGATGAGTAATGAAGTTTCACACCTTATAAAACTTTTACAAATTGCAAGGGGGGTAAAGACCTGTAAGAAGAAGAATAAAGCAAGTTATATTTTACACCCGCCGCGGTGGTGCAGTGGTTACCGCGTTCTTCTGCTGAACCCAAGGGTGCTGGCATATTGACGCAGCTTGACTTGCACAGTGGTGCAAGGCTTGAGAAACAGCAGAGCTGGGGGTGACCTAGCGTCTTCCCACACTGACAGTGGATCTCAGGAAACAGGGAGCAGCCGGAACCCAGCAGTGCAAAGCCGTTTTGGACGGCACTCAAAACGAAGACCAATAAAGTATGAACAGTGTTTCATTCAGTATATATACTATGACAATCGTCATCTCTTTCGTAGCTGTCTTCGGACGGCACATCTGCCTAGGGCGCATCCTCTTGTAGTACGTCCTCGCCTCGCTAGACCTCCACTTCTTCGTTAGCTGTTCGGTGGCCGCCTCTACGTGTCAAATGTCAAGGGATGGCTTGACGGATTTGTCATCGTCGTCTTCGGAGCGGCGGATTCGTGGCGCGCCGGTCGCTATACGCGATGATGACAAATGTGGGAGCTCGTCATCTGGATGACACCGCATGTGCCGTCTGGATGACACCACATGACAGCGCCGTACGACGCGGGACGGTATTCGCGAGGCTCCGCTGACGTGCGCTCGGTTTTAAATGCAGAGCATTTCTTTAACTCACGATGTCACCCGTTCTAGGCGTTCGTAGTAGTCCGCATCGCTAGCAGGTGCGCCCTCTCGGCGCGATCGTGGCGTGATAAAGGCGGGTGTCGGCGAGGCTGGAACGCACTCATCGCTGCGCTCTCTCGTCAGCCCCGCTCCTCCTCGCCTACTCTCCGCTCGCATCGCGCGCTCTCTCCGCGGTCGGTTCGCGCCCAACAGGTGGGGGCGCGCGCGTCGCGGGATCAACAACATCTGTGGCGTGATCGTGACGTCAGCATCGCGCGTGCGTGGCGCGATCGTGGCGTGATAAAGGCGGGTGTCGGCGAGGCTGGAACGCAGTCAACGCCGCGCTCTCTCGTCAGCAGTTGCCACAAATGCAACAACATTAACGTAACTCAAAGTACTTAACGTCGTGCGCCGCCGGAAATGCTCTGCATTTGATCGCGCCCCTCGCGAGGGGGATGTTTCTTCCATCAGGAAAACGGCTACCGCTGGCGGGAATCGAACCCGCGTCCTCGGGCACAGCATTTCTTCCACCCGTCGTCTTGTCATTATTCACTCAGTTAGGACGGTGATGCTGCTGAGCCCAGAAACGGCCGCCAAAGGGCTGCGCCCTAAACTTTTTAAAATGGTTATCGAATGCGTTCATTGATGCAACTGAAGGAAAGCCGGCCAAGAGCCGCCACACCGCTGTAACGACGCAATTCGAGCGCTCGAAGAACGCCAAGACCGAGAAAGAGAGAACATTTCATTGAGCAAGTTTCTGAGTTGTCTGATGGGCATAGAGCAGTAATTTTCGGCTGAGATACTTTGCGACCTCCTTTGTTGCTAAAACCACTGCGTAAAGCTAGTACCCGGCGCTTCGCGCCGGGGACGTCGGGCGTGAGTTGCAAGGTACGCGCTCATGTGCGCTCGGTGCTTTCTGTTTATGTCCGCAGATTTGTGTCGGCCTAGCTCTGCTATTCACATACTTTGTTTCATAAGATAAATGAGAAAATCGTGCTACCGCAGCCACCATGGTAGCCCCCGCGGTAGCCGCCCCGCCGAGGTAGCTGCTTTTCAGATGGAGGCGGAAAACGAAAACTCCCGTGAATCGAGATTTTTGATGCACGGTAAAGATTCCAAGCTGGTTAAGATTACTTCACAGCCTTACGCTAGGGCCCGCCTCGCCGCTCAGTGAAGCCAAGGAGCGTTAAACCGCATAGCCTAAAAGTATTTTTGAACGCAGTTCTAACTGGTTTCACGGCGCTACAAAAATGTGTATATTTGTAGGCTCGACCGTAACACAGTATGCATGCTTTATATATGTTAACTGTTTCTTATTTGGGGCGGCACATAATCAGGCAATCCAGCGTAAAAAGCTCAAACCGAAAGTGAACAGCACGAATTCTCAAAACGTGATTAAACGCGTACACAGACATCAATTTATTTCCCCCCTTTTTTCAAAGGCACTGCAAGAGCGTCCACATGAAAAATTTCACCATCTTCCCGTAGGGGAACCCTGAGTAGTATGCGAAGCAGCCATGGGGTTGACTCAAGTTCCCATTAGTTTTCAGTTCGATCGCGTCGTTGCGGGAGGAGAATGATGATGGGACCAGAGCGCGCGCGCGCGTCATTTATACCGCGGAGCTACAGTGGCGCCCCCAGCGGAGTATGCAGCGGCTACCGTCGCGTCTCTAACCCTAAGCTGCTTCGCATTATCGCGCATGGAGCCGTAGGTGGTTGCCATTCGTTGCGCAATCCCGGAGAGGAGAGGAGCTTCGGAGAGGAGTTCCGGAGAGCAGAGGAGGAATGCCGGAGAGGAGAGGAGCGTCGGAGAGGAGAGGAGGAATACCTCGCATACTACTCAGGGTTCCCCTCTGGGAAGATGACGCCGGTCGTTGAACGCGAAGCTATCTCGTGATGGATACTTTGGTTGGCCAATCCATCCTGCCACAATCATCATCAGCGGTGCCTGGCCAGGCATGCGCAGTGGGGGTATGGACGCCGCACAACGGCGCCCACACAACGGCGGAGGGAACAGGCTCGACCATAAGCTGCTTCGCATCTAAAAAATCGTCGTATACACCATTCGCTTTGTGGCCAATTATGAGTTATTCCCCTCAGCAAATTAATAGTAATACAGAAATAAGAACACAACAATTATGCAATCAACTGCAGTTTTGCAATCCGAAAACTAGAAAGCCTGAAATGAAGCCACACGAACGCTCGCACAAACTAGGGTAGTGCCAAAAAACACGGTGACTAGTGCATACCAAAAACGTATACTTAATTTCGGCAATGTTTAGATTATCGGGTACGGGCAGTCTTTGGCAAAATGTATTTATTCGTAAAGAAATTTCTTAGAGCTAGTTTACCACAAGAGCACAACTGAAAGACTTACAAATAAAAAAAGCACGGGAAAGAAAACAACAACTCACGTTCGGCAAAAGTAAACGAAACAAATATGCACAAAGAAAATATAGCCTTGCTTTATTTTGAACCTAAGCTTGAAGCAAGTAACATTAAAGAATGTTTAGTGACGTGTTTGTTATTTAACGTCGTCTGATCATTTGCAGTTCAAGGAAAAGCAATACTTGAGGCTACTGGTGCACGACCACGGCGTAGTGTATGGGCATTGCCTGCTGAAAATATAATTTTTTAAATGTGTATTTCTGAACATCCATAATTGTTTGATGTAACTATGTTACGTGTGGTAGACGGTTTCTATCTTAGAGTAAGGTACAGTTCGCGATAAGGAACATAGTTTCGGAGGCTCGTTCATAGGTGCTTTTTAAAAGCGAAGGGCTGTTTCTTACATTCCTATAGGGTACATGTCAGCTTGAGGAAAAGAATCCTAGATGATTACCGAGTTATGATGTAATGCAGCACCATAGATTTGTATGCAACAAGACGAACAGGTAGAGGCGGAAGTCTGGCTGCCCTGCGCCCAAATAATAATTTTGAATTAGCGTAAAAATAATGACGACCAATTGCTTTATTCCTCTGGTTGGGGTCCACAACCAAAGATGTTTAAAAAATTCCCTTCAGAGAGAATGGTGGTATGAGGGGTGTGTTCAAAATTTATTTGTTTTTACTTGCAGAAATACACATGTACGCCATTTTTTCAATAACTGGTTCACATTTACTCAGACTCACGCTAGGAAATAACTTGTCTAGCAACTCATTCAGTAACGTGGTCCTTCAAAAATGCACTTTTTTGTGAATAAGTCATTCTATAGAAAAAGGTATTACGGTATATACGGTTATAGTGCTCAATATATTATTATTAGTCAACATAAATAGGACATCCAATGCAAACTTACTTGGGAACGAGGGAGTGAACCTAAAGCCGACAACATATTCACTCAAGAAATATTCTACCTACGAAAATACTATTGTCAGAACCTCGCGACTGCTTTAATAATTCCACCTTGGCTCCTGTGTCAATGTACCTACCTTGAATTCACATGTAGTCGCTGAAGAGGATTGCCGAGTTTCGATTGAGGCTACCGTCAAAGCTCACTTGGCACTTGTAATGCGACTGTGATATAATTGCGGAACACAATTCTCGCATACACATTACACGGGATAGGCCAGTCGCAATACCGAGAAGCTAACCGAATATTACCGATTCCAGTTTGCTTTGCGTTACATAGAGGCCGGCAGTTATCACATACCCATTGGATGTAATCCGGCAATGAGGCTATGGAATGTGACAATCGCAAGAAGCCTCGAGTGTCCCCGCTAACGCATTGCGTTACGTCACGGTCCTCACCAATTTTGAATGAACTAAAGAGCTTCATCTGGGCAAAACTTGCCATTGCAGAAAAGCCACCAGCTTCGACATCCATTTTGGAGACTCCTTGGACAAGCCCTGGTACTACATTGATGGTGGTAAGATCACATCAAAATACCGGCTCCGTATTTGCCGCCCTCCGTCACGGAACGATGCGGGCTGATAGTGGCTGGAAACTAGGCCCTATGTCATCGCAAAATGAACCATGTACCTAAGAAATGTTTTTATTTTGCTTTAGCCTACATCAGGAAGTGATTTTGTTCCCCACTTTTAAAAGATGCATCGCAACGTTTTGTGGACGGCATAGCTAAACAGTGCTTAATCGCGGCCCATGCGTAGGAATACGCATTCAAAATTAGCATTTCTACAATGTGAACTACTAGTCACCTAGTCACCCTAGTATTTTTCTATGATAAAAAACTCCCCAATTTTCATAACTGACCAGTATTGAACTGCACAGATTTTAGTGTATTCTTACTTAGCTAACAAAAGAAAGTAAAGTGGCTATTAACCGGAAATGTATGATGATGATGTTTAGAGTTTAATGGCGCAAGGCCGACTAAGGGCAAAGAGCGCCAAACAAAAGTGATTACATGAAAGTGACATGGAAGTAAAAGAACACTTTAGTAAAAATAAACAAAGTAAAACACAACGTAATGAAGATGACTGGTGTAAAGGGCCAGGTTGTCAACAAGCATGATAAGAAATGAGATGTAAAAATTTTACGTCGGTGAGAAACTCGAAAACGCGTTTGATTGAGAACAGGGCTTCGTCTCCTAAGAAGAGTGACGGGTGTGGTGGAATATGTCGTGTGTGTAGTTGAGGGAAGTGTTTGCGTCGTGTAGTGTCGAGTGCCTTACATTGTATGAGGATGTGCATCACGGATAGGGCCTCTCCGCACCTACTGCACAGAGGTCTTGGAGACCCAGTGAGAAGGTGCGAGTGTGTTGCATGAGTATGCCCTATCCGTAATCTGGCCAAGGCGACTTCAGTGTATCTATTGCGTGTGTCGGTGGTGTATGGTCCCAAGTGTGGTTTTATTACGTGTAACTTGTTGTCTGTTTGTTCACTCCAGTGTGTTTGCCATGTTTTGCGAAGTTGTTGTCTGATGTGTGGTTTCACGTCGGTGTAGGGTAATGTGGTTATGTCTACTGTATTCGAGAGTGTAGCAGCAGCAGCCATTCGGTCCGCTGCTTCGTTCCCGGCTATACCACTGTGGCCAGGGACCCAGCAAAGAACCAGTTCAAATTTGCGTACATACACCGACATAATACCCTTGACTATTAGATTTACCACGTGATTTTTTGAAGACGTTGATGACGACAACGCCCGCACGACACTGAGGGAGTCTGTATATATAATGGATTGTGGGATGTGACTTTGAAGGATATGATTAACAACAAGAAGTACACCATTAGCCTCTGCCGTAAAGATACTGGTATTACTGTTAAGAGTTCTAGTGACATTAAGGCCGGGCCCATGCGCCGCGCAGGACACAGAGGTGGCAGTTTTAGAGGCGTCCGTATAAAATTCAGAAAATTGATACTTCTGCTGCAAATACAAGAAGTGCTGCAGAATTGCACATGTGGGAGCTCGGTTTTTATCTACATGTGTGAAGGATGTGTCGCATGATACAGGGCGGAGATGCCATGGTGCTATAAAATCTGTTTGAGAACTTTGTATGGTGTCTAAAAAGGAGACAGAAAGCTCTGACGCTTCCTCTCTAACTCTGTAAGAGAAGGGCGCAGAGAACGATGGTCGGTTTAGGAGTAGTGCAGTCTGAGACGTATCATAAAAAGCCGATTTAAAAGGATGGTGTGGCATAGATGAAATTTTAAAAGCAAAAAGAAGATCTGTGTATGCTCGCTGACGTTGTAGGTTCCACTTATTACACTCCACATAGAGGCTTTCGACCGGGCTAGTCCGGAAGGCGCCACATGCCAACCGGAGCCCCAGATGAAGCACTGGGTCCAGCATTTTGAGGGATGTCTTACTTGCTGACCCATAAACAATGCTTCCATAGTCTAATCGTGAACCTATCAGGCTGGTAAAAACACGTAAAAGAAGTTGTTTGTCAGCCCCATATGAAGAGTGGGAGAGAACCTTGAGTATATTCATGGCCTTTAAGCATTTATGTTTAAGTTGTTTTATGTGTTGAATGAACGAGAGCTTTTCGTCAAGGACTACACCTAAAAACTTGTGTTCATTTCTGACTGGAATTGAGACACCATTGAGTTTGATGTCTGGATCCGGCCGAATGCCGCGCCTTTTCGAAAACAAAACACAAGTACACTTCACTGGATTAAATTTAAAACCGTTGCTATCTGCCCAGCCAGCTAGCTTGTTAACACCAAGCTGGACTTGGCGCTCGCAGATAGACAGGTTACAAGACTTAAAGGATAATTGCACGTCGTCTACATAGATTGAGCAGGAAATGGTTGGTGGCAGAGCCTTCCGAAGAGAGTTCATTTTTACAATAAACAACGTGCAACTCAAAACTCCACCTTGCGGAACACCGTTTTCCTGCACATGAACTCTAGAGAGTGCAGTTCCAACTCGCACGCGAAACGTTCTTTCAGAGAGGTAACTGGCAAGCGTGTTCCACATGTTACCCGACATACCAAAGGACTTCAAATCGCTGAGGATGCCGTACCGCCAAGCAGTGTCGTACGCCTTTTCAAGATCAAAGAATACTGTCATACAGTACTGCTTATGCAGGAAAGCATCTTTAATATACGACTCTAACGCAACGAGTTGATCATTCGTAGATCGCCCCGCCCTAAAGCCCGCCTGGCAGCTCTCGAGAAGACCGTTGTACTCTAAGAAGTACACGAGTCTCCTGTTTATCATCTTCTCGAGGAGCTTGCACAGGCAGCTTGTCAGGGCAATGGGGCGATAACTGGCGGGAGAGGAAGGGTCCTTTCCTTCCTTCAGGAAAGCCACTACTATAGCCTCCCTCCAAGAGCGAGGAATGTGCCCCGAAAGCCATATGTTGTTGTATAGATGTAGGAGTGTTTCAAGAGTGTCTGGGTGTAGGTGTTGTATCATGGTGTATGTGATTTTGTCTGCACCTGGAGCTGAAGGCTTACATGTGCTCAGAGCAACCTTCAGCTCATGAATTGAAAAAGGAGAATTGTAAGAAGTGTGCGACTTGTTGTTATCACGCAGGGACTTCTTTTCTACAGATGTTTTGTGTTTCATGAAAGTGTTTGTGTAGTGTGCTGAACTGGACACGTGTTCGAAGTGTTGTGCAAGTGTGTTAGCCTGGTCTTCCAGTGTGTCCCCTGTTGTACTAACCAGGGGCAGGCTGTGTGTCTGTTGTCCTTTTAGTTTTCGTATTCGTGTCCAGACTTTATGTGTGTCAGTGTACGAGTTGATGGAAGTGAGGAAGGTGCGCCAACTCTCCCTTTTCGCCTCACGACGCACTCGCTTTCCAAAAGCCTTTGCCCGTTTAAAAGAAATGATGTTATCTGACGTGGGGTACCGGCGAAGGACACCCCACGCCTTGTTCTGGGCCTCTCGCGCCCGCCTGCAGTCCTCGTTCCACCAGGGCCTCCTTGGGCTGCGGGACCCACTGGAGGCCTGGGGAATGGACTTTTCGGCGGCGTCGAGGATGTGCGCCGTGACGAGTTGGGCGGCTTCCTCCACGTGTAGGTGTTTTATGGTTGTGTGGTGTAGTTTAGATGTTTCTGTGAATGTACTCCAGTTTGCTTTGGATTCATTAAACCTGTTATGGGAAGATGGACTGCTCGGGCCTATACCTATATACGTTAATGAAGTGGGGAAATGGTCACTACCATATGGGTCCGTGCCCACACCCCACTCAAGACATGGAAAGAGAACTGCGGAACCAATAGCCAAGTCAAGATGAGAGTATGTATTGTGTCCTAAGTTATGATATGTAGGCTGTTTTTTGTTGAAAAGGCATGCTCCGGAGGATGTAAGAAACTTCTCCAACAGGCGACCTCGGGCATCCGTTCTGGAGGAGCCCCAAAGAGAGTTGTGTGCATTAAGGTCGCCTGTTAGGATGTACGGTTCGGGCAGCTGGTCGACCAGCGCCTCGAAGTCAGAGCTCAAAAGTGTGACATCAGGAGGAATGTATATGGAGCATACCGTTATCAACCTATTAAAAATTATTGTGCGTATTGCTACAGCCTCAAGGACGGTGTTGAGAGCGACAGGATGGCATGCTAGGGATTTCCGGGCTATTATGGCTACACCGCCCGAAGAGTGTGTGCAGCCATCCCTGTCCTTTCTGAAGACCATGTACCTATTTAAGAAATTTGTGTGCTTGGAATTCAAATGCGTCTCCTGAAGACACATCACACTTGGCTGATTAGCATGCAGTATTTCGTATACATCGTCAAGATTTTTAAGAAGGCCTCTACAGTTCCATTGAATTATGTTTTCTCTTCCCATTATTTAGTGTGAGAGCTACTGGAGTGTGTGTGTTTGTTTATGTGTCGTCTTTCGGGGCTGTGACTCTCGCCTTTTTTGGCTTGTCAGGAGGCTTTGGCGTCGGGACGCGTTCCTTGCGCTGCGTTGCAGGCAGGAACGGCCCGACATCCATCTCGTCGTCGGATGTCCGAGGGGTGCCCGACGGACCGGGCCCCCTGGACTTGGCCCCCCCTCGGGAGCCCTTTGTTTGAGCCGCCACCGCCGAGGGCGTCCGGGGCGCCAGAGGTGGCACAGGCGGTGCGGTGGCGGTGGGAACCGGTGCGGGGCCCGTGGTGTCCATCACCTCTGTACCCTCCAACGCACTGGAGGGCGGGGAGACAGAGGCGGGAGCGGCACCGGTCCCGACGGAAGAGGTTGCCACCACAACCGCTGCTGCCTCAGCAAGCGGCGTGGTGGCGGGTTGGGCTGCCAGAGGCAACCCAGGGGGGGGGCGGGCGAGGGACCAGGTCAGACTCGCTGAACTGGGTCCCTGTGGAAACGAGACGCCGCTCCGCCCCCCGGCGAGCCGCGTCGGCGTACCTCCCCAGGGGGAAAGAGGCGAACCTCTTTCGCGCCTCTGGGAAGGTGATGTTTTCAGTGACTTTGATGTTGATGATTTTCTTTTCTAGTTGAAATTTTTCGCACTTGCGGGAGTATGCCGCATGCGGCCCCCCGCAGTTTACACAAGTGAGAGTTTCGGCTGAGCAGTTCTCGCTCGGATGATCGTGCGCCGCGCACTTTGCACACGTCGTTCGGCCACGGCAAGAGTTCGTACCATGCCCGAACCGCTGGCACTTAAAACAGCGCCGCGGGTTCGGGATGTACGGACGGATGGAGCAACGGATAAAACCTGCATTTATGTATTGTGGAAGAATTGCGCGGTCGAAAGTCAAGATAATGTGTTTGGTGGGAATCTCCTTGTCGTCTCTGCGGATGGTGATGCGTCTCACGGCAGTGACGCCCTGATCCTTCAAGCCGGCAAGGAGATCCGCATCGGTTTCGTTCAGGAGGTCTGTCTCGGATATCACACCCTGCGAGCTGTTGAGGCTCCGATGGGGTGTGACCCGGATGTCAAGATCAGCCAGTCTAGTCTGAGCTAGAAGCTTTGCAGACTGCTGCTTGTCATTTATTTCAATTAAGAGTTCACCAGACCTTTGTTTTTTGCATTTATACGATTTTCCTACTATGGCTTCAAGATACTTGGCGATCAAGAAGACTGACTGAGATGCAAGAGGGTGGGTTGGATTGAGGGATTCCATCACAAGAAATCGAGAAAAATGGTCCGGTTCAGGAAAGGTTAACGACGGCAACGGAGGAAAGGATACTTCGGTGCGGCCCCTTTTCAGGGACCGATCACGGTTGGGGGGGGGTTTTAGACAATACCATAAAGCATAGTATAAAAGCAGGGAGACGGGGGTACTTTCTTCCACAACCTTACCCTGATAGCTGAGGAGGTCCCGGAGCTCCCTGCCTGGTAAACAGACAGGGAGCCCATCCGCCGGAGCTTGACCTGGGCTCCGACGGCCACCGTTAGAGGTTTCTACCCTTCACCTTAAAAACACATCACCACGGTTGGATCCAGCTTATGTTTGGGGGCTCGGGGTCCGCGGTATCGCCAGTACCGTCACCAAGATTGCTCAAGGTGCCCCGTGCGGGGTAACCAGAAATGTAAAAAAAAAAAAAAACTGCCTTTACTTTGGGATGTCTATTCCTAATTAAGCAAAAAGAGGTTCGCATGTTTTCAATGTGACAAATACCTCTCATATTACCTGCCCAGGATGGCTGTGTTTCACAACACCTGTGTTTCACAACACAGCTGCAACGCATGTAGGTACGCGTGCCTCAGTTTCATTTTCCAGCTTTGCTACGCAGAAGTGTTAGGGATTGCAATCGGCGCATTGTAAAATTATCAACTTCCGGCTGTTTCGCTAGGACTTGCTTTAAGAACAACGGAATTGCTTTGCCTAAATATTTCGCCTAAAAGAACTCTCAAGACCTTAAGCACAAAATGTGCACTAAAATGATTGCTGCGATCTACCACGTAGCAAGCTGCAGCATTGAAGCAGAAGTATCTCTAGGCGAAATCACGCGCTATTTTATAAACGTGTGCGGCTGCTTGCATCGCGAAGCGTCGTTTCGCCAAGCGTGAGTGCCTGTAAGGCGTGTGGAGGAACCGAGAACCCACCCTTTCCAGCACGTTATTTATTGCACTAGAATACATACCTCTGACACCGCAAATGGTTAGAATGCCAGACTGTACAGCGAGTGAGCCAGATACTGGCGTACTTACCTGTGGCCTCCCCGAACAGCTGAAGAGGCATGCAGCGTCCCCGTGGCTGAAAAGTATGCCAAAAGAAGCAGGGACCTCACCAAAGTGACGACAGAAACCTCGTATTTTTCTAAGTAGGTGTAAACCTGTCGCTTAAAAGTGCTACGAAGTAAGACGTATCTTCTTCAAGACTTGAGAAGGTGTGCGCTGCGTCTATCACCAGCATGCATCACAGTGTGTGCGCTGAATGCGGGCTGCTCGGCCCGGCTTTGTAACCTGCCTAAATCAAGCGTATATCATAAGGACAGCGCTTTTAAATCAATGTGTTGAATAAGTGAACTTTCGCCTCAAGAAATATTTATAACCGGGTTTTCCTAATGCTCTCAATCGGAAAGGTATCTGAACCCATTTGTTTACGCTTTCGACAGATATCGTCTGATTGCTTGTCTGCATTATAATGGCGCGTTGTTTTGAACCCTAACTCTCGAAGAAACGCTTAATTTTTTGCCGGGGTTGTGCTTGGTTTTCAGACACTTGTCACAACTATACCGGTGAGGTGTCCTACAGTGACTACAGCACCTGCATGGTCGGAATTTGTCCTTTACCACCGGACACCCGTAAGAAAGTTTTTCACGCTGTTTCTCAGCGCAGTATTACTTATCAAACCTAGCACAATTGCCAGTTAAAAAAAGCGGGATAAAATGTCAATAGGTTTACTTCCACTTACGGCAACATTTAAATGAAAAAAAGCTACATTTCTCCGTAGCATCTGGAGGGAAGATCCTAAGATTTCTCGTTTAGGCCAGAGATAAGATCTACTGGACAACAGAAATATAATTTTCTCTAACCTGAGCTTCCTGCAGTGTGAGGCGACTCCACAAAAATTACAAAATAAACTCAACTGATGAACAACCAACCGAGCGCTTCTCCAGAAGAGTATCTTTAGACCGACGTCCAACGTTTGCAAAAGCGTGTAAGATGATCAAACAAAGCAGAATCACAATACTTCCCTTTTAGCAATAGTACCAAAACAATGTACAACTGCACAACCGCTCCACCAAAATGTTGGACTTACTCGTATATATATTTTCAAATCTTGCAGTTTGCAGGATATCGATTGTTTTTTTTAGCACCTTAATGTGAGGCGTAGCGCCATTGTACTTTTGATTGGGTATTTAGAGTAGGGCTGGATCTTTCTATGGCACAAGCACGCAATGTCCAAAATGCCCTTTGGCATAGCCAATCTCTCGGACGAAAAGCCATGTCGTGCAAGTGTTGGTTACCCCTCACCTAGCACGCCAATGCTG
Source organism: Haemaphysalis longicornis (assembly GCA_013339765.2). Taxonomy (NCBI): domain Eukaryota; kingdom Metazoa; phylum Arthropoda; class Arachnida; order Ixodida; family Ixodidae; genus Haemaphysalis; species Haemaphysalis longicornis. The sequence continues at coordinate 120,020,077 of CM023457.1, forward strand.
ACCTTCAGTGCGCTGAACTAGCAGTAGCAATATTTCGGGAAATACTTGTGGTGATTCATGTTGACGCGACACGAGTGAGAATGTTATCCTGTGCTTTTGACTCACTCAGCCAGAAGGTGGTACAAAACATACCCGTTAAAACAGCCATAGCCAATTTTATGCTTTTACCGCGAATAATATGAGCTACGACTGTTAAGCACAAACTTCGCCTTGACCTACACTTACTCAATAATGGTCGTCTCTCATTACACATTTGTATTAACGTTAATGGGAGACCTATTACACTGGTAAATTCTACGTACCGCTTCCTAAATTATTTACAGTGTACGAATGAATGCAAGCCAATCAATCAACCTTCACAAAGCGGGGCGAAATGTAGTACGCTTTGACTTTTTTGTCTAAACCACAGCATCAAAGCGAGACAAGAAAACACAAAATGCAGAAGTCGTACATTTTTTTGCTTTCCATATTTCTATTTCTGTAAATGCGTTCGGCATTGTCCAACTTGTTGGGGTAACAACAGTTTACAACAAGTGCGGCTGTCTTTTCGTTTCTTTCCCTTGCAGTCTGCGCGTTGTGGGTAAAAAGGTGGGCAGCAACAAACATACCTAAGGATTGCCTGGACGCTTTTCATAGGATATGCGGGAAAGGAAACCCCGATTTCAGTACCGAACTTTGCTATGGAGATTGAAGCAGTGGAAAGAAAACCGCCCAAGAGACTGCAAAACGAACTGCTTATTGAGCATTCACGATTTGGCTTCGGGGTGTCTTGTGCTTTATACGCTTCCCTGTACGCGTTCTTCTTTGTCGTTATCGTAAAGATGCTAAGATGTATGCACGTTCTTGATAATAAAGTGTTGGCTGTTAAATGTCACCAGCCAAAAAAAAAATTGGCCCCAATGCACGCTGTGAAGGTGGTTCGAAAGCAAAGCAAAAACGACACCCGCAACAACTACCCATGCGACTTCACTTGAATCCACACACGTGGCTCTGTGAAGAGTGAAGCCAGAGATTCTGCCAGCCGTTACTTGGAATTAGCGGAGGCGGTGTCCAGAAGCAGCAGCACCGGCCACGGCCGGCGTAGAGCGGCGGACGCCGCTGTATCCCGGCCGTGCGTCGGCCGAAAGGAAGCGGAGAGGAGCGTCTTTCGAAGGGCGAGAAAGCGAAACCTAGCCATCGTGATGGGCTAGCTCAGGGATAAACCACCGCGTGACAGAAGCGCAGACACCGAAGATGTTCGGTATGTGAGCTTAGTGTTTCCCATTTATACCCATTTAAACTAGTTTAGTAAGATTGAGAATTGCGAGAAAGCTGAGGGAACTTTTAAAATCGCTATTTATTAGAACCAGTTGCTCCTTTCGCCTTTTGTGATACCTGTTAAAACACAACCGTATTGCTATTTAGCAATTTAGAAGACGGAGTCCCATTCCAGTGCGCTAAAGGTAGTGTTTCTCTAGCGGCCAGATGTCTGTATGTGGTCTCTACATTTGTTTTCCCGCCCTGCAAACCTATCCTTAACATGTTTTTGCCGTACGAGCACTTAATTACGTCGGGTCCGGGTTACCTAGGAGGTTCTGTTGAAGAAGTTCATCAAGCCATGCGAAGGAAGCGCACAATGGACGCGAAGCTGTGCCTGAACAGGGTCCAAGACAACCTGTCCCTAAAGCAGACGACGAAGCCGTCTCGCCGACGCGCCCGACGGCGTGAGCAGGCGCCTGAGCGCGAAGAATGCGGTGTAACAGCGCCCATTAGCGCACCATCTACACTGTGCTCCGTGAGTGAAACCGCCCTCCCCCTGCCCAGCCGCATTCGGAGTTTCTTGTCGCGCAGCGCACGAAGGAACCGTTAGCTGGCAGAGGTAGAAAGATTTGCTTGAAAAACAAGGAAGAAGTGCGAGGCCATAATGCGCGTGCGATTGTTAGTTAACTAAAGTGGCAAACAGTTTTTACCGGATAATTCCCGACCTGCTAGCTGCAGCCTTTAAGGACCTAGTAGAGACGACCAGAAATTGCCAAATTGCATTGAATCGTCTTCATGTTTCATGAACGTGCGACTTCATAACGAGTGACGGGAGGAGTAATTACTTAATCGAAGGGTTGCTTACATCTGCAGCAGTGGTAGCAGTGGGTGTAAAAGAAATTAACAGGCGGCCTGGTCACTACACAACGCTTGGTATGGTGTTTGTAGCAGCATTCTCAAATGAAAGATGGCGCAAAAAATGGCAGCAATGCAGCTGAAATTACACCTAGGTGGAAAGCGAACCCAGTACTCCCTTAATTCGAGTGAGCATGGCTGATGTAGCTTGGGATCCGTCGAACCCAGAATGACGAAAGGAGGACGAACAATGGCGCAGCAAGTCTTCCACAACGTCGGCGACTAATTGGCGACCGCGGTCACTAATAATCATGTGGGGAGCACTATGTCTGAGGGTGACACAGTGAAGCCGGGACAACGAAACATTTACTGCCGTCGAAGCTGCTACAGAAGCCGTTTCTGCGTAGCGCGTGAGATGGTCGGCGAGACGATGACAAAGTGATGGAGATCGCTGATGTGGACGTGTACCGATTAGATCAATAGGGTTCCTGCGCTTCCCAGGCTGTGCTGCGCAACCGACTTTCGAGCAGTACTTCTGGGTTGTAGAAAGCTGCTGGGTCCCATAATATCCCATGTCGACAGAACCAAAATGAGCTCGATACTCCCGATTGTTTTCGACATTGTATCCAGCCCATCCCCAACGCGTTCGATAGCCTTCGACAGCCTCGCCTTCTGTGAGCAATCTTGCGTTTTGAAATTTACGCTAGAGAAAGAGAGGCTCACTGTAAACAGACAAAAGCCCACGTTGCAAATATAAATTTCCACGCCGAGGTCCTAATGAAACTAAATATGGCCATGTCTAAACCCACTCGAAGGCGCTCCAAACTGGCGTTATACCATTCATACACTTCTGGACAAGTGGTCGCGAAAAGTAAACATATCAGCCGTGCAGAACACAGGCTACGGCAGTGGTCATTAATCAAATCCAGGCATAACTATGAAAAACATTGTAGGGGAAATAGGCACTGCTTAAGGCAAACTGCCCATCATAGTAGCACATGCTTAAAAAAGCATGTGCGGCGAAGCAATCCGATCAGCATTTCACGTAGTCATTCATTTACCAGGCAATGCGAGCAGTACGCGCGGGGAGATCACAAGTGAGCGACGCGTTTCCGTCTCCATTACAAGGTGTTTCCTTGCACACGTAGTCTCGTACATGTCACGTCACAAGTATTTCATAATGAATTTACGGCGCAATTTTCTTTACATCACTTGCATCGTCCTTGGCGTTAGCTGGCTGCGTACGAGCTGGGGTTCGCGATACTACCTAAACGCGGTGGTGTCGCCGGGAAAAAGCAAGTCGCTGACTGCTCGCCCAGATTTTTGAGTCTGCATACCACTATTTTGGGTAATTTGCATCAAATTCACAAGGAGGGGGAGACGCTGGCGACAAATAAAAAAAAGAAAACACGCGGTCGCATACGCACAGGAAATGTGTTGTAGCACACGACAACCCGACCCGGCGTCCAACAAGTGACGTCATTCGTAGGTGGTGCCACAGTATGTCCTCGAGGCCAATATGGGGCGCGAGTAGAAGAGCGCGGGAAAATTGAATCGATTGAAGCAACCCCCCCCCCCGCGTTTCTCGCGAGAGGAGCAAGAGGGGAAGGGAAAAGCCTCACAGGTGGGTCCAAGAAGAGACCGTTACGTGGAAGCGGCGGCAGAAGAATATGGTCTCGCGACGACACTTGCAGCAAACCTGAGCAGATACGCGGCTTATTCTTTTTTCTGTTAGGGAACGTTGGACGCCAGTTTTCTCGCTTCGCTAGCCATATAGGACTCTCTCCTCAAAACACAACTATTGCCCGTCTGATTTTCTGCGGATGTTGAAATTAGCAGGTTGCGGAAATCGGGATAATCAAACAAACAATCATTAGCTTGTGATACTACTTTCGTCCAGGGTCGTAATTACATACTTTTTAGTGGCACGCGTTTTCTGCCTACATTTAGTGTAAAATGTAAACACCACGCCATCCGCATTCGATGTTTTTGTGAAATTTTAACAAACAATCATTAGCTTGTGATACTACTTTCGCCAGGGTCGTCACTACATACTCTCCAGTGGCACGCGTTTTTTGCCTACTTTTAGTGTAAAATGTAAACACCACGCCATCCGCATTCGATGTTTTTGTGAAATTTTAACAAACAATCATTAGCTTGTGATACTACTTTCGCCAAGGTCGTAACTACATACTCTTCAGTGGCACGCGTTTTTTGCCTACTTTTAGTGTAAACCGCGCCATCCTGTTCGATGTGTTTGTGAAATTTTAACACCACGCCATCAGTATGTTTTTGTGAAATTTTAACTACATACTCTTCAGTGGCACGCGTTTTTTGTCTACTTTTAGTGTAAAATGTACACACCACGCCGTACATGATTGTGTTGTGACATTCTAAAATGTAAGCAAACAAAATCATTAGCTTGTGATATAACTTTCGCCAGGGTCGTAACTACATACTCCTCAGTGGCACGCGTTTTTTGCCTAATTTTAGTCTAAAATGTAAACACCACGCCATCCGCATTCGATGTTTTCGTGCCAATATACCCCTTCTGTTATGATTGCAACGCATTCTTGTGGTGTGTGACTCGTTGTTTCAGCAATACCACCCCTCGTTAGAACCAAATCAAGCATCGCGCCATGCCATTCACGACCTACCACGATATCGGTAGTTTTTGTGAGAACAAGGCACGACTCTGCCCGAATGACGCGAATGCATTCTATGCCAATCGTATTCATACGCAAACCATAGAATATTTTTTTCGCAGATGATTTGGAGGACGCGGTATTAACGAACTTTCTTGGTGACTTTTCGAAAGCGGATTTCTGTTTACTTCAACTATAGATTTGCAACAAACGCTTATGCTGAGCGACACCCCCTATTTACTCTAAAAATGTTCCGATTGTTGGCTCTGGTGGCCGCCTTTCCCACTTTAGCGGTGTTTTGCGGAAAGGAAATCGTGGGAATTGTAAACATCAGGAGTAGCGGAAAGTAGGAGTGTTTTTATTTAAACATAAGCATTGCGTACGGTTAACTACATGTATAACATCCACCATGATAATGGGTCTACAATATCAATACACCTGACAACACGTTCCACGCAGAAGGATCGATATTTGGGTGAGTTGGTATTGGTTTGAACACCTTCGAACAGCGTAAAAACACAGACACTAGGGCGAGAAATAGACAGGACGACGCTGTATTCACAACTAATGTTATTGAAACGGCAACTACAACCTTCAACCCAACCTGCCCCCACATCATGACGCACAGAAAAATTATACAAATCTCAAATTCGACCGATCCAAAAACAAAAATTCTTTCTTATGCAATGATATCGACGGTTCACTAATGCACAAATCACCTCTTTTTCTAATGTGGAATGCCTCGATAATTTTCCTAGTTAGCTAATTGCCATGAACCGAAAGGATAGTGGTATCTCGAAACAGCGGAATGCACCCGTGTTCAGAACAATGCCTGGTGATAAGTGATTACGCCTTACGTTTTAGTGAGTTTTTTGTTTTAATAGTGTAATATAATACAACGGCCGGTCTGACGGACATACAGGTGACAACAGACAAAAGAAATTTGATAGATAACCCCCATTTTACACTCGACGAAGGAGGCCTGTGTTTAGCAGTACAGCTTAACTTATAAACTCCAAGATCAGACTGCGCCAATCATCTTTCTACGTGACCACACATTTTTCAAAATGTTTGTGAAAAAATGCAATTACAAACAAACAATTCAACTACCATAGGAGCGGCTTTGGCCTCAAGTTCACGCGTGAAGTATCAAGTAATAATTAGCTGAATGTTTTAAATGTGGCGCCTAAAGTGACTGCCACGCACGTGTGCTTGACATTTTGCCCGAGATCACAAAAGCCGATACTAAATTTTAATTCCGCGCACTCAAGGCAGTAAAAAAAAGGTGTTGCTTTCTCGTGCTTACTATCAGCAATAAGTTGTGCTTTCACCAGGTTTCATATAGTTTATTGGACATCTGGCGCGGTTGAGAATGGCAAGCTTTCCTGAGTATGTTCGATGTGCGACAGAGCAGAGGTTTGTTAGACAAATAAAATAATTGGCATCCGAAGGACATATATGGATCGTGAGCCTTGCGAAAAGAAAAAGGTTCCCGCAATTCCGTATAAGCACACAGTTTCAGGAAGGTAGATTTTGATTTGATTGTAGGGTTTAACGCGCCGACGCAACGCAGGCGATGAGGCACGCCGTAGTGGAGGGCTCCGGATTAATTTTGACCACCTGGGGATCTTTATCGTGCGCCGAAATCTCGTACACACGGGCGTTTTTGCTTTTCGCCTCCATCAGAAAAGCGGCCGCCGCAGCCGGGAATCGAACCCGCGACCTCGTGCTCAGCAGCGCAACGCCTTAGCCACTGAGCCACCACGGTTCAGGAAGGTAGCTGGCTGTTTTGGAGTAAATGTTCTTTCAGCCGCCAATAAGATGGGAAAATTTTGTGGTCACGTTGAAAGAAGATTGGTACAATCTGATCTCGGAGTTAAAAAGAAAAAATTACTCCCACCTCCCCTCGCGGGAACCCCTGTGTAGATGCGACGCATAGGGGGTTCCGTTGTTGTTTCCGTTAGGTTGATTCTGCCATCGCGTGAAACGTGCCGTGAACCCCCTGCCGCGGCTATGATGCAACGTGGCGCGGCTATGACGCAACCCAATCCAACACAATCCACTTTAATCCAATCCAATCCAAATCCAATCCAATCCAATCCAAGCCAAGCCAGGCCAAGCCAAGTTAAGCCAAGCCAATCGAATCCAATCAAATGCCCCTCGCGAGAGAGTGTTCGCTATCGGAGAGGAGAGGGGGTGAGCGGCGGAGAGCGCAGCTCGCGCTGCGAGGAGAATGGGGGAGGGGTGCGGACGGTAACAACGTCGTATGGAGGGACAAGGCGAGTGAGTGAGATGCAGTCGCATCTAAAAGCTGTACTGTTAAACAAATGTCTCCGTTCGTCGTGTGTAAAATGGGGGTTATCTAGTCAAATGGCTTTTCACTTGTGGTCACGTGTATGTAGGTCAGACCGGTCGTTGTATTACTATTACATTATTAGAACAAAAAACTCACTAAAACGTAAAGCTTGTTCACATATCACTTGGCATTGTTATGATAACGGATGAATTCCGCTGTTTCAAGATACCACCATCCTTTCAGTTCATGACAATCAGCCTAGCTAGGGAAATCATCACGGCATTCCACATCAGAAAGAGGTGATTTGTGCATTAGTGAACCGTCCATAGCACGGCCTGAGAAAGATTTTGTAGCGTGAGCTACACTGGCCGAGGTTGAGCAGTTTCGCGTGGCTCCTGGAGAGCCGTGCTACGCATGCGCGAGGAGCAGTGACATCACACGGCGCACAGAACGTTGCTCGCTGCCCGGCATGTCTCTCACACACCCCACGCGCCCAGCGTCTTCGCGGACCTTCGTTTCGCACGTGGAGGCCCGGTCCTCTTAATGATCCTGCGAGGGGTGGCCGGGTGTGGAACCGATGGCTCGTGCGTCGCAGCAACACCGGCGTGCGCCTGTGGAACCAGCTTAGCTCTGGGGCGATTGGTGACGCTGCGCCGGAGCCGTTGGATAAATATACTTGTGTCACATAATGCATATACCGTGCGTGGGTTCATTGAAGCAGCAGTAAGCATGGTAACCAAGCTAATCCTAGACAACCAGGAAAGCTAAGAATAACCACCTGAACCTTCTCTCATGCTACGTATATCCTGCCATAGCCGAGCTAAGCCACTGCTAATTTGTTTCTTTTTGAATTGGTCAATTTCAGGTATATATATAATCTACTGTGTGTCATGATGTGTGGGCATGTGGGTTTAGTTTGTAGTACTTATGTGGTGTTGCGGTTTCAATGAAATTAGTTGTGAGTACAGCGTCATCCTGTCTTTTTCTTCCCTTAGTGTCTGTGTTTTTGCGCTATTGTTCGAAGATGTTTAAAACGTTCCACGTATGTATCAGAAGGGCTCTGAGAGAAACACCTAGCTCTAACACCACCCACCGAGTCTAGCTAGAGAACACACGACAGAAGTCTTTACGTGGTGCTTGCTTGAGGCGCGCTTCTGGCCTTAGGTTGCACCTACGACGGGCCCGCCGAGGAGTGTGATGCAGAGGTCGATGGTTCCATTCACGGTGGTCCAGTCCCCCAAGTGATACTTTTTGTAGTTCCTTCTCTTTGTTTATGCAGGATTCGGCGTAAGATGAGTCTTGTGTAAACAACACAAAAGTTTCACTTAACAATCAACCCTCATAATTGGGGCACATAATCTAAGGAGTTTTTCAAAAATGTGTATGGCTTATTGGTGATGTTAGCCCTGCGCCGGAGATGCCAGCCTCTAGCGCCATGGTATAAAACACAGACGAAGGATCCGACAGCAGTGCTGGTACTGTGTCGAACTCTCGGACTCTGCCGTCTTCCAGGACGAGTATCCTGGAGTTGTGAAGAAAAAAAAACTATTAGAGTGCGCCTAAAAGTTGGAGAAGCTGGCTTGCAGATACAATCTTGCTCTGGCTACAACACAAGTTCTCAACAGCACAAGTACAAGGGTCAACAGCACGACGAGTTTCAAGGCCGGGATGGATCCGTGTTTAGCTGTCTAGGTGACCGATTGTCGTCCTAGTGAGAGAAACATAACCGCCATAATTGCCAGCATGTGAGATGCTCGCGAGAATTAGAAAAGTTTAGGTAAAGCTTTGCCGTCCATGAGGCGTCTTGCGGTTCGAGCATTCCTACTCAAACGGAAGACGTAAGTAACGGTACAGAAGGCGAAGAGGAGCAAAGGGTAGAGTGGACGGCCTCGCATAGCGGAAGCTGTTTCACGAAATGATTAATCCAGCTTCGCTGCGCCTCACCGACGCTTGAGGTAACCGCGAAGCTGCTTGGCGCTCCCCCACTCGACGACTAAGCTTCATAGAACTTCTTAATGCCAGCAAAGTGATTCCCGTTCCCGCCAATTGAATTTGGCGTGTTCACTGCTCGAGCAATGTATTGGAACATTTTGTTACAACACTTCCACGAGGGGACGCCTGGTGCGGTTTTTGTTCCTATTTTTTTACCGTACGTTTTAATTTTCAAGTCAAGAAGCCGTGTACTTTTCTTCTAGAAACATCAAATTCGTATTGATGTCTTGCCTACGTAATGGCTCAACAATATTGAGAAATGTAAACATTAACACCGGGTTTAGTAGTTTAGAAAGCTGTGCCTACATGAACGTCTTGTTCGAGCATTCCTTTATTTTGCTGCGTGTCTGCTTGCCGCTTGCTCTCCTGCTGGCTAGGTTACGCCCTTTCCACATCGTCGGGCCCACGTTACCCGCATTTCGTCACCTGGAAACCTCGACCAAAAGACAGGTTCGCTGTTTTAACAAGCGTCAGGGTTCTCCTGCTAATAAATCAGCTCAGTTCAGTTCATTTTATTCACTAAAACATCTAGATAGATATACACAGATTCATGTGCTAAAATGTGCTCAAAACAACTTGACTAAGGCCCAGGTGATACACGGCGTGGCCTACATGGCACAGTAAAGAAATACTATGACCAATCTAATGTTTCCGAAGATGTGTAGTATGTAAACAACAACAACAAATTAAATTGCAGTAGATATCACAAAACAAACTATATAACAAGAAGGATACTGAAGTAACCTAAGTAGCGAACAACACCTGTCGTGCGCAAAAATATAGGAAGTTAAGGAGATATACATAACTTAGTACAATGCAATTGTGACGTATAATTGGTTGAATAAATGAAGGTATAAGCGGAGACAATTCAAACAAAATAGCGGGTTTTAACTGCATCATAAGAGACAACTAGAAATACAAACTCAGACACTGTCAAAGAACTGAAACAAGTAAAAACGCCAGAAATAATTCAAATTTCATCAGTTAGTACCAAATCTACAAAATACCGATGGGTTTCCTTAAATGAAAAATGTTGATTTGCTTGAAACCTATTAAGAATATCAGTAAGGTTGTGCTGCGGAGACTGTAGCTTGTAGTTTGTACTGAAGCGGGGTATGTGCAGGTGTCAGTGTTACGCGTGTTTACTACGTTGTTTGCATGTGTTAGCAGTGCTGTAGATGATAAGAAGTTCGTTGACGCGAGAGATGAAACAAAATTCCTTCCTCTCTCCTTGTGAACGTTAGTAGGTACGCGTCCTGAGCACTATAGGGGTAGGCAATTGCCAAATCGTTCTTACCGGTCGTAATCAAGCACAGTGTGCAGGCGATGCGCGAATTGTGAACAGTGTAACACTGCGCGAAGGCTTCCTTGAGGGCCATTTGGATGAGTCTGTCTGTGTCTCCGTCCATCTGTGACGTGGCCTCGTCCAGGAGGATGATCTTGCTCTTCCTGAGAAGGGCTCGAGCGAGGCACATCAGCTGCCGCTGGCCCGCACTGCGTTTGGCGATGCAATATGTTTTCAAGCAAGCGTCGAGAATATAACATATGGATTTATAAAAATAAGCTATTGCCGCGTTGTCGGATGCCCTCGCTATGTTTTAGCTTTGCAGTACATTGCAAACTTTTTTTTCGGTAAAAAAAGAGTGCAGCTTGAACCGGTTGTGGTTTCATAGGTTTTGTCATTTTTCGCTATCTCTACAACACCAATAGGGGAACAGCGTTACTGATCTGGATAGTCAAAACGGGCCGCAGCTATTAAATTGCACAAAATCTTAGGTTTTATACAATAAAATGTCTACTCGTGAATTTTGTAGAAAACGCTTTAGCGATATAGCAATACCTTAGAGCGGTCCTCTATATGGCTATGCAAAGGAAAAAAGAGTTGAGCCTTGTCAAATTCATTAGGGCGTGATTGCGTTAAGGCTACATTCCTTCTGCATGCACTTCATTGAGCAAGCCAGTGCAATTACTAGCTCAAAGTGGGCTGTCCGTCTCGGAGTTACCATTCCTGCTGAAAGTGATACCTGAAGGTCCGTAGAAAGATATCCAAGGAAGGGCCGTGCACCTCCACTTTGAAAGTTGGTTGGATGTACAAGACATCGTACTCTCGCTTATACAAACCGTGGTGGTTAGATTTGGGTCTATGTGTGTTGATTCCAAGTCTTGAATCTTGGGCGCTGTTGTGGTGCACATTTCTCAACCAATCTCGAATAAAACTCTTTGGTTCAGCTTGGTATTCCTTCCTTAAGCAGCAGCGAAAAGATATATTAGTGAGGTTCTCGCGTGACAAGAAGCGCTTCCAAGACAAATTTTATAGCGACACTTTAGTGCATACGTTGAGCACATTAATGCATATAGTAAGTTTTTTAAACGCAGGCTTAGGAAAATGACAGAAGAATGACAACGGAAAGTTGGAATTCTGGAATTCTACATATGACAACTGGCAGCCGCTAGGGGAGCAAGCTACTGAATTATTCTATAAGCAAGCGAGAAACTTTAGCTTACACACTCTTTTATTTGGGTGATTCTGGGAGAAATAAATATGGTCGGTAAGGCGTATGCAAAGTGCTTGGAAATGAAGGCTGAAAATCTAGTTTGCCGTGTTCGAAATCTATGAAGCGAAACCTTAAACATCGGGATTTCTGCGGAAGTATTTCATAGCGTTGAAATCACGCGTCATCCAACATTTCTGCTGCTCCCCACCATGGGCTGTCGGAGGACTGGAGGCTTATTCCAATTCACATGACAGTGAGCAGCAATGCCCTAACCCCCACAACAAGTGAGAGAGAGCGCCCTATTTTGCGTTATGGCCGGCCTGAACACCAACAAACAGAACCTCGCTATGACCGGGCGTGTATCATGTTACTATATAGAAGTGTTGCTGATTACCGTAGCTGGGTGACCTACCCCTTGTGCTGAGCCAGTGTAAAAGGGTTTTATCACGACCTCTGAGGTCGGTTTTCAGGGCGGAGGCAAAACACTGAAAGGACCAGTGCGCCAACACTACCGTGCACGGTAAATGTAGCCAGCTGATTAAAAATATTCCGGTTCCTTCTATAGCTAGCGGCGTGCCTCCTAGGTGTAGCTACAGCAGATTCCACCCCAAAATTACAATTATTGTTCTGCGCCCGGTGCACTCTACGCTCTTGTAAACAGCCATTATGTTCTGTGCTCGAAACAGCGTAATCTAGGATACAGTTGTCTATATGAAGACGCTTACCTTTTCCCAGAACGTTTTTGTTTTTGTCAATTTTCAGGAAGTCATACATGCCTTGATTATGCAAGTGAATGACAGGTAATACCTTAACATTGTCGATTGCGTACTAAACGCCTGTCTTTTGCCGGCGTTCTCTAGCCATAATAAATATGGAGGCTGAGGCAATTTCACACCACGTAGGATAATTCTAGCTTCTTTTATTAGGTGCCCTTTACAAGAATTCCGGCCTGTACATGCCGCCAACTTGCTGCGAATGGTACAAAGGCCTGTGCAAACCATTTTTCATTCAGTTTTTTCTCGGCCGTTTCAGCTCAAAAATGAACATTGTTCTGAAATTTCAGTCGAAAATTTCTTTTGGCGAGGAGCGCATAAGAAGCGGCAATGTTGAAAAGTGGTATGAGATTCTTTGGAGACGTAATTCGGACCACCGCTATCTTTTGCTAATGTCTGCGTAGCCGCGAGTTTCAGCTTCCAGGTGTCCAAATCGTTCCTACTAGGCGACTTTTTATGCCAAGAGTGCAAGCGTCGCTTTTTGTGATCTGCTGAGCCAAATTTACGAATGCTTGTAGAACGCTTCAAAGGGAAGGGCGCCGGGAAATAGTCACCGCCTACATAATTTTATAGTATATAAGACAGCAGTGCTATATCAAACGGCATTTGTTCCCATGACGGAACGGCAAATGCGCTAAACATTAACAAGTCATGGTGGCAGATATGAATGATCGGGACACTGCGGTATGCTCCGTGCTAATTATATTTGTACACTATAGCAGCGCAAGTCTGCGCTAAGTGAAACCGCATAATCAGTTCAGTCAAGCATTCAGTTGGAACGCTGCCAGAAAAACCGCGACTACAAACAACCCGTTTGAGGAACTCATTGAGTCAGTCTCCACGGCTGCGCGTACTCGGCGAGGATATGCGGTCGCAAACATCGTTGGATGCAGATATTCTATTTTTTCCTGCTGTGATCAGTGTTGCATGAACGTCTGCAACAATGCGAAAATTTCCATTGCCGCCGGTAGCAGGGCAGGTTGTCTCATGGGTCGCAATAGAGTCGTGAACGTTGCAATGGGTGGCATGAAGAACGCTTGTTCACTCCACTGCCGCCAACGCGGAATGGCGCATAGATACCGCGGTTGCATCAGGTTTACTTATGCGTACAACTGTGCTCGAATACAAGTTAACAGAAGAATTGGCTGATGTTCTACATCACTCCGCGAAGGAACGGACTCAAGACGTTAATGCGCGCGCGTTTGGAAAGGATATTGTTCTAATGCCCTGACATCGTCCCCCTTTTCCCTCACCAAGTCTGTCGTCCGCGCTGCGGGTATTTACAAGCAGAACAACTACTGAAAAAGTCACAAAAATTACTCGTGCCCTTTAACGTATACTCGCAGTAACGCGCTTTGCTGCCGCGTGGAGCAACAGGCCGTTTCTTGTGATGAGCCAGGGGAAACATCCGTGATCGATTTCAAGTTGTGCACGAGCAACCTATCATTTGCTCCGCGGGAGACAGTAGTACGCGACCATTGCAGGCCGATGCAATCTGTTGTTTTGTGCGAAATTGGTATTCACCTATAACCAATAATTTCTCCACTGTAGATCCTGTCACTTGAGGAAGCCTCTCATTTTATGCAGTTTACAACTTGCTTTCGCAACGAGTGACACCCAAGAGTGTGAAGGGCGCCGCTGATATACGACGGCCTGATGTTAGGTTCTAACATCATGCTCGAGGTGTAGTATTTGTTCAGCTGGTACCCGCAGCTCAACGTGCAATGCAGTTGCTTGCACGCCGCAAGGTTTGCAACTTCAATTTTTCGCAATTTTTATTCTTAGCTTAAGACATTCCGATTGACGTCAAGAATTGAGACCTGGCGTCAACAATCGGCTCCCATTGGGCAACGGTTATAGAAGTACGTGGTATTTTCAACGTTGCTACGAAACATTCGCGCCTACATGTGCGCCACAAACCGTTGCTTTCGAGACCGGAGTGGACGGAAATGTTTGATGAGTATCCTGCAGGTGCCGTGGGTGATAAATGGGGTGAAATCGCAAGTTTTGACCAAAAGGAGAGTGACGGATATGTTTTGCCACATGCACGAAACTGCTACGTTTGCACCAAAATTGCCACAGGTGAACTTGTTTGCATTTACCCTCTGCCACGGTTCGAAGGAAAAGCAAAGCAAACTCTTTAAACGGTCGGTTTTCTGCACGAGTTTTTTGTGCAGAACACGCTGGTACTACAATAGAAACTCGTAAAGAAAGAATTTCTTATTGTGACAACCGAATGATAAGTAGCCGGGTTGAAGCGAATTTTTTGACGTCCGAACGTATGTCACAAGGCTGTAGCACTAGCTTACAGATTTTGCCAAGCACGTTTTAGTTCAGCGGCACACAGGTGTAGAAAACGCAGTTTTTTAGGTTAGGTAAACATTAGCAAGTTCAGCCACGATGGGGCGTCTTTCAGTCGTCTTTGAGTATGGAAACTTCCGTCATACCCCCATGCCCGCAGAAAGCCATCAGGTAGAGGTAATAGGAGCTTTCCCGTGCCTACCTTTCTTTGCTGCACTTGTAGCATTTTCGTACCTAATGCGTGATCTTAGTGCGCACAATTTTTGTTGCGCAAAATTTCTTCAGGGCGATATTTGGCACTTGCTTCAATGATCGTGGGAATAAGTACAGGCGATGTAGTGAGTGCGTGAAACACTACCTATCTGCCCATGATAACAACGCCAAACACTTTTGCGGGCGCAATGTAAGTGAAGCTGCAATGAATACTCCGTCCAAAATGAACTGTTCGAAAACGAATTTGCAAGTTGCATGCCTTCCTCATTTATACCAAGGTTCAGCAATTTCAGTATCTACATGTATAATAATAGTAGAATGTATTCAGCATGCTTCTACAAGTAGAAAATAAACTCGTATTTTTAATAAAATAAAAAGGCGGTGTGCAATACTTGTTTGACGCTTTGCTTTCAATAGTTTCCTGCAACCGTGGTAAGACTGCATAGCATAGTAAACGCATTATTACACAAGCACACCAATGGCATTAGCATTAGTACATAGCATTATCACTAGCACGTTAGCACTTTAATGATTCTGCACAGACCTTACGTTTGTGTGGAGCAAAACAGTTTGCTGGCAGTATTACCCATATTGTATGGCATTTGCACCAAAGTGATGGCTTTGGGCCCTACCACCGAGCGAAGGAGTGGTACCGCCAGACAAAGGTAGCTTACCTGAGATTGACTCCACCATCATCCCGTCTGCATGAGCAGCAACCCTCTGGGATCACTTGACACCAAGCTCACCAGGTTGACTCTCTGGAGACATTCCCAGATCGCCAAATCGGAATGCGAGTTCGTGGGATCCAAGTTCACACGAATGGTACCTCTTATCAAACTAGGGTCCTGCAAAGCAGAAAAAAAGGTAACACTGGGGCAAAAGTGTTTTGTGCAACGTAGTTACCTTCTATGTGGCTTCTGGCAATACCACAATGTGAAAGCAAATTAAAAACAACCTTCTGTAATTGTTAACACAAATTGGCGACTATCTGCTTTGATGTCTTGGCACCACAGTTGCATAAATTTACGTCAAACAGGCAGGAACATGCATAAAGTGTGCAGACAGCCTCCAAATGCATAATGTATTCCTTGAATACATACAACATACACACAAAGCTAAATGCATGCATATACATAGATATTTTCTTACATGCATGCATATCACAACACACAAACACACATGGAACGTACACGCATGCATGCATGCATAGTGAGATACTGTTGCCTAATTTAGGGCTAATAAAACCTAACTTTTACCCAAGACATGAGAAGTTTAACCAAATCATCGCAGTTAAATTGAAGTTGCTTTCAGATGTTTTGCCATACAAAACATAGATTGCGTGTTCGAGCCGTAGCGCTCTCAAAACGGAATTTTTTTGAATTTTCACTTGGTTAACTACCTGAGTTTTATCTCTTGTACTATGCTACTTGACAGGACGGTTTGTGTGCAGCCGTCTACCATAGCGTAGTGACCGTATATGCGTAGCGATATAATGATGTGGGAGCACAATTCTATCTCGTATTTAGTAGTAAGTGGCAGCTGCCAACAATGTCAACATGTAAAAGGAGCGTTTTAAATCCTTGAAGTGCATTTTGAAGGTTCTGAGCTGTCATCTGACGTTAGTAGAACGACTGTCTCTTTCTTTTAATACACGTGATCTCTACGCGACATCGATTCACTTATTATGAAAGTGTACTTATTGTCTTATTACTAACAAAAAATATTACTAGACGTTTACTTGCCACAAAGCTCTCAATAACTTTGTTGTGTAAGCATTGTGCCAAATGAAAGGTGATGAAACTTGAACTCGGTAAACTAAGGTGACTCTAGTGCCTATGAAGATACGGTTGTGCTTTGCTGCACAGCAGACATGAAACACGTCGCGTACTGAGCGTGCTTTGAGGTGGCTAGAGGTATAAATTATGTGAAACAACGAGCAACGAGGATGTAGAAAAGAGGTAAGCCAGTTTTGGCCACAAAGTCCCTCTCACTCGATATCTGTCTCTAGGACGTACCTTGCGCAAGTCCAAGACATAAATATAGGATATGATAAGGCTGTTTTAAGTGCAGAGCACTTTAGGTGCTCGCCTTGTCGTCCTAGCTCGCTCGCTGACATCAAGCATATTGTCACGGCGTTAGCGGTGTAGCCTGTCAAGGTCCCTTCGCCATGGCGTAACCACAGGATTCGAAAGCCAAGCGGTTTATATAGTCATAAGCGATCGAAACTCATGAAACGCTGGCGCTTAGTCAGTGGCTTAGATCGGCTATGCCACGGTATACGTAGCGTGAGCTAAGGCTCAGCTGGTTATTCTTAGCTTTCCTTGTTGTCTAGGATTAGCTCATTATCATGCTAACTGCTGCTTATCATACAATGCAAATCAAATCCAAATCCATCCAAACTAAGCCAACCAAATACAATCCAATCCAATGCAATTCAATCGAATCATCCACGCTTGCGCAAAATGTAGCAGTGCAACGCCGGGAACGTGCGGGGAGAAAAACACAAAGTGAACAGAACTCCCGCTGGCGCAGTTTCAGGCAGGGGCGCGCGAGCACTGCGAAGGCGGGAAATTTTATTTGCATGGGGTGGTAGCAGTAGGCGGATAACGGCGGTACAGCCCATTAAGGCGAATCACTGCTCTGCACTTCCGACAGCTTCCACAATGAGTGGAACGGCTTTAATTTTTTACACACTATTAAACAAAGAACAGCAATAAAACCAATAAACTCGTCCAAACACCAGTGGTAGAGCTTTCACAAAACCATGGTTTGTTTTAAAACGTACCTGTGGAATGACGGTTATGCGGCTTCGGAGGATTTTGAGTGGCACATCTGCAACGTCCAGGCCATCGATGAGGATTCGGCCCTCGGACGGCCTCAGCAACCGCAGCAGGGCGAGAACCAGCGACGACTTGCCCGCTCCAGTGCGTCCCACTATTCCAACCTGAAATACGTCCTTCTCAGTTTGCCGCTCGTCATCAACAGAAAATGAGAAAAGCGATAGCGGGCGAACTCCGAGATGCTGAGAAGAAACGTTTGTAGCTTTCTTTTTTCTGAAAGTTCGGGACTCTTTCCGGAATCTCGAAACAAACCAACCAAAGTATAAAATCTACGCCTTCAATTACTTTTGTTTATTATTTTAAGGTCGTTATCTCAGCTAGTCCGTTGACGCTGGTACCAGTCATTAGGAAGAACTCAGGGTCCTGGCTGTTTTATTTGTGTTTTTTATGCGCAGGTCTGTAATTTAACATATTTTCAATGTTTCCTTCAACAAAAGCTTGTTATAGGGAAGCGCTGTTATGTATGCTACTTTTTGTCTTTCCACTAAGCGCACAACTACCGACAAGCATGCATGAGCCCCATCTCACCCAGTTATTCACCCTGAGTCATTGTCCAGCTGTACTGCCATATTCTTCGTATTTTGTTTTACTGCAGTAGCCGCCAAAGGCCGTTTCTTCTCACACCTCGGTCAATTTTTGGCTCAGTTTCCTTGATTTTATTTGACTTGGTTATTTCATGGCTCTGGATATTTCTTAAAATTCCTTTCTGAATACAGCTTAATATCCCAAATTTACAATTGTAAGTCACCATCATTAAATAACCGTTACAGGGACATATCGGAAAGGAACGCTGATTGATTTCATTTTTGTAGGGTTTAACGCGCTTACGCAACGCAGGCGATGAGGCGCGGCGTAGGGGGCGGGGGGGGGGCTCACGATTAATTTTGACGACCTTGGGGACCTTCACGTGCGCCGAAATCTCGCACACACGGGCTTTTTGCTTTTCACATCCATTAGAAAAGCGGCCGCCGTCGCAAGGAATCGAACCCTGTCCTCCGCGCTCAGCAGCACAATGCCTTAGCCACGGAGCCACCGCGGCGAGTGAAAGCTGATTGTCTGAATCATTTAAACTGAAGGAAGCTTTTTCTTCTTGTGACTTTCGATATATTGTTGTAATGAAATCAATAAGGAGAAAAACGAGCCAATGGCTCTCAGCTTGCGTTGGCATGCGAACGTTCCCTGTATGACGAGAACATCCTATCACCTCAGTACGCATTTTCATGTTGATATTATATAGGTGGCCAAAATTGGGAGGGGAATTTTAGTAACGCCTTGTGGGCCGCTAGTTGATTGAACATTGTTTTTAGGATTGCGCTGCGTAGAGCAGAAAACGGTCAGGAAAGGACACACATATTTGACGTAAAGATTGCCCTTATGGCGTATGCAGGCCACTAAGCGCTCGTTAAGATGAAGTCAATGTGGAATATTTACGCGAATCCTCCGCGCTGCAAATGTTTAATTGCGAAGTGTTCGCTGACTGCGCTGGGAGTTACGCGGCAACCAACCTTTGTGGACACCAACCAAACTGCACTACAGGTTCCTAGAATTTAGCCGCGGTAAAAGAGCAGCACCTACTAAATGCCGTGCAGAAGTTATCAATAATCTGGCCGCACATTCGCTCCGCCACCGAAAACTCTCCCGCACCACCAGGACATCCAGCTAGCGTAGGTCACCGGCAGGCAGGAATTTTGCAGTTTTCTACGTCATCGCATACTTGACGGTTCTTGCTTAATTTTTGCTGCATGAAATTTGAATTCTAGTTTCCAATTTCGGTGAAAATGTTCCTTTCGCATGGTGGCCTCGATCTCTGGTGACTAAGCAGTTTCGTAAGCGCGAAATTCGGCGCCAGACGTGCAGAAATCTCTAATCTTCTCGAACTCATTACCATCCTTTGTCTTTGCACGTTGTTCTTTCTCACTGGCTATGTCCCACATCCTGGGCCAATAGACACTTCGCAAAAAGGCAGGCAACACTGGCGGTTAACGTGACGCCACCGTGATGAAGGGTGCGTTCCAATTTCCTCTTTAGACGGCTTCGTTGCCGTTTTCGCGGACAGTCCGCCATGTCAAACCCCGTTGCAATTCGAACGACACAGTCAACGAAGACCGCTTCGAGGAGACAACATCGATGTCTGCAGAAATGGAGGCGACCTTCCTGTCTAAACTAACAAGTGATACCAGCGGCACGTTTTTGCGTATAATTGTTCTAACAAAAGCGCTGGTTCATTTATTGAAATATTTTATATAGTTTACTAGTGGTGAAGATGATTTTGTTTAAATTTTCAATTATGATTGTTAGTATTATTTATTAGTATTAATAAGGGTAATAATATTTACAAAACCTGCGGCTTGTGTGTTTCAACATGTCTGCTACGAGGTTGTCGTCTGCGTTGGTGTTGCGTTCGGCATATAGGCTGCGTTCCAATTCGTGGACAGCTTAGTAGACAGGTTACAAAGCATTCAAATTAGACGTCTAAAGGAAGCAGAATTGGAACGGCGCAGCGGTCACCAATGCAGACGACAACTTTGTAGCAGACATGTTGAGGGCCGCAAGCCGCCGGTTTAGTAAACAATATTAGCGTTATTATTACCGACATTATGTAATTTCAAAACTTAACAAAAGCATCTTCACCAGTAGAAACTATATTAAATATTTCAGTAAAATTAAAAGTATTTGTCTCAACATTAATGCACAAAAAGGTGGCGCTGGCGTCGCTCAGTAGTTTAGACAGGAAAGAAGTCTGCATCGTTGCTGACTTCGATGCTGTCTCATCCAGAGCTCTTCGATGTAGGCAGTTGCGAAACTCCGCCTCAAAAAACGGCCTGCACCAGGACCCCCCAAACTTTGAATCATGCGTATGGTGGCGCCACCGCGGCCACCGCACGTACTATCTAAAAATTATAATTATTTAAACTGAGATTAAAAGTGCTAATTTTTTTATTTTTGTGCTTTCATAGGTTATATTTGCTATCTTAACTCCGGTTTTTATGTTGCGATTGTTTCTGCGTCTGCGGAACCTGCCTCGACCAATTAGCGCTTGAGCGGGCACTCCGGAACAACGTAGGTCCGACCTGAAGTACGGAATTTCCAGTTATCGTTTGGCCTACACCACATTCTATGCCAAAACTAATGCAGTAGCCAATCAAGCGGCTCTAAATAATCCTTTTCAGCTTGCATAAAGTCGTCGAAGCGACTTTTTGTTTGTTTTTTTGGCCGCCAGAAGACCGCAGGGGGCACGCAGCAGATGACAGGGCGGAAGCGATGGTTTTTTTACTACTCTTGCCTTGTATGTATATAAAACACTTGCATAGGTGAACACATTGGGCTCCTTTGCCATAACAAATTTACGAAGCGCTCAAATACTATTTTGCGCTTAGGTCGTCGAGCGGCGAAGCAAGTTGTACAGTTTATTTTATCACCAACAGATGGCGCCACTGTAAAACAAGATCCAACAAAAGAGCGGACCAATCGTAGGGCCACTTTTTGATGCATGCGGCCTATGGGGAGTTTTGCAACTCCTATGTCAAGTAACTCTGGTCTCTTCTAAGCAGTCTTCGTTGACTGCTTCATTCGAATTGGAATGGGGCTTAGCATGGCGGACTGTCCGCGAAGACGGCAACGAAGCCGTCTAAAGAGCAAATGGGAACGCACCCAGACTTTCATACAATAATAACTACAGTTCAAACTGGCGCTAGTGTCAACGCTAACACCGAGGCGGCGCTTACGCTTCGATGGGAATTATGGGTAGTTCTGGAACTGGATTGCGTAGGATCGAAACGGGCCTATGGCTGCGCAAATTGTGTTTTTGAACAAAAAGCTCCAATTGCCTTGTTCACTGTTTACAAATTACATGGCAAACAAGCAAGTAAGTGACCAAAAACTGGTTTTCTACGTAATAAAAAGGCGCGTTCAAATAAGAAGCAGCCACAGCCGATGAGGTTTGCGGAGTAGGTTTACCATTTGCCGCCAAATAAAGCAGCACGCGGTCTATTTGTAAATTGTATTTGTAAAAACTATTTGTAAATGAAAGTTTCGTGTTCCTAAAAAAGAAACCAATTACCTCTGAAGTTATTCTGGCTATTCATTCCTAGCAATGCTTTTTGCTACTCGTCTAAATTACAGTTCCGCAATTTGCCCATTAAAATTACTGATCTAGTGGATAACTAAGGTCTTTAACACACGAATTCAGTTGAAAGACCACAACGCATTTACTACGCCCCCTTTTGTTCAAGTAGACAAATCGACCTGTCATGGCGTTAGATACGTGCGTCAAACTTGCACTTCGGAGGCCCTGCTTGTGTTGTTTTTCATCCCGAACCAAACTTCCAACATTTTCTTTTCATCGGAACGAATTCACTTCTGTTGTTTTTTTGTTTTTTTCGTGGTCAGGGATAAAGTGGGCACCAGCATTCTACGGGCTATGGTTTTTTAGACCTAACAAGCCAGTAATGGTTTTGGCAAGAATAAGAGCCCACTGCACCTCACGTTTTCAATTGCACGACCGTCTATGCTGCCACCTTCCAGTGCAGCTTAGGAAAACGAGGTAGGAAGCATCGCCCGTATAAACAGTTCACTGTTTACAGTGTGGCTTTATAACTAACCCTGCATGCGCTTTTCATTTCGGTAAAGGCGCTTTGCTCGGCCCTGCTTCTACGCTCCCTCTCGCCACCGTAGTGCCGTCTTTCACAAGTTTTATACAACTCTCCACCACCGATGCCTCCTTAACAAGTTTCGCAATCACCGATAACGGCGCCAGCGTCGTTATCAGCCATTGCAGTTTTAACTCGCTATAAGATGGAGGCGTGTGGTTCGCTCGGAGGACGAAGGGCTGGAATTGAATGAGTGTCGGCGCGGGGAAAATCGCGACCTGGCGCGAAATGAACAGGAAGCCGCGGCTACCGCCGAAAGTGCAGTCGCTGCCCTTGCCCCTCATGTTCCCAGTCGGCGAGTAGCTCCCAATGCCTGCCGGATGAAAAGCAGCTTGTCCGGGTTTGAACTCCTATCTAACCATATCATCGTCATGTCGAAAATGTCGCTGGCATTTTCGCCAGTGTACGTCTCACGTCTGAGCACGAGACCATCACCCGTTTAGGGTTTGTGCGTGCGTGGGTGGGGGAAGGGGGGAGCAGGGGGAACGCAAACGCAACTAGGCTTTAGGCCCTCACCCGTCGTACTCCTCCGAGGTTTAAACGTCGACTTCTCACTGCCCAATGAGACCTGAATACTGCACGGTTTGGGTTCATGTGTTGGGTTGGTCTGTGTGTAACTTGCCTAGCAGGTTTGACGCAAGAGGACTGCCCCTGTTGGTCGGTTAGAGTAAAGCTCGAGTACTTCCAAGTTTCATTCAGTAGAATGGCTAGGCAGAATGCTCGATCGAAGTACAAACAAACGTGCTTTCTTTCCTGCATTCCTTGGACTGCGCCCAGCTTCGCTCGTCGTCCATTTTCCCAGAGTAGATGGACACAGAATTTTTAACAGAGAAGTTGAAGATTGAGTTGCGCCCGTGAATGGCGTCGATCGAAACTCAGCGCAGCAAACTGGAGAGGAGGAAAAACACTAGCGCAACAGCTGTTACGGAAAGTGGCGAGGAGGCAAAGGGCCGATAGCAGGTGTGGGGAGTGCGCGCGCGTCGCGGCGCACGTGTTCGCATGCGAGGAGCGCGTTCGAATCAGTTGACCTTCGTGATGACGTAATCTCTGGCGCGCAGGTGCTCTTCTAGTTGAGAGGGCGGGCGAAATCAGTGCCCGATTTACAGAAGATGGGCCCAGCTAAGAAGAATCAACTTCAAGCTAGTAAGACCACCGGCTGTGCTGTATCCTTAGTCATCGAATCTTAATTCCGAAGGTCGTCCGAAATTTTATATACCTTCTTCCTGTGTTCAAGCATCTGCAAAGTTGCGGATTCGTGCACTGCTTACCTGTCCTTATGAGCAGGACGAGCTGTTGTTGATTTTTTAGAGCCTATTTAGCATACATAAACAAGTCATATTGCGAATTTCTACTCTCTCGTGCTACCATTGTTATAAACAAGTGGTTCACGCAGTGGTTCCGCCATGCTCAGTATCGTTGGTTATGAATTTCGGTTGTATAAATATCATCTCCTGATCTTGTAAAATTTGTCCCTTGTGTCAGTCAGGTTACAGGACCTTCAGGTTGCCTTATTTAACGCCATTAAGAAGCACTTGATACCGCACTTACCTTTTCCATGGGCTTAACGACAAACGTGATGCCATGGAGAACATTTCCTTCCACACCGGGACGGTAAGACGCCGAGTAGTTGATGAATTCGACTTTTCCTTCACACGGCCACTTATCAAACGACTTGTTTGTCGGCATTATCGAGCACTTCGTTGAACTTTTGGTGACATCACTCCTGCAAAAAGGTCCAAATACATAAGACAATTACCTCTTTGCACCCAGTGAAACAGTGGAGCTGTAGTTTAATACGACAGTTTGAACGGTAACGGCCGCTCGCCCGAGAATGGCAGTCCCGTCGCCTCGCAAATTTTCCTGGTCGCGCAAAGGAATCGGTAGCTAAACGGCTGCTGCCGAAGGCTCCCGCCACTGAGACACCAGTGCACCGTCTATGAACAGGTCGGGGAACTGCCGGTGAGGCGGTTCCCAGAACCACCAGCAGGTTTGACGCACAACCTACATGCGTGACGCAGGACCTACAGCGGACGGACAAAAAGGCTCAACCTACAACAGCTTCGCTGTTAAAGCTTTTCGGTTGAGATGTGCTAGGTTGTTTTTAGCTTGAAATTGTGGAACTCAATCAAATTGAAAACTGCGGTGCTATTTATGGAAGACCCTACGTGTAAATTTGTTTTTTCGTTTCGGTTACTTCGGGCTAATATTTTGCTGAATTATATTCGCCGAATCTAACCAGATATGGTGATTGCAATTTAAAAAGTAACATGCGCAGTAAAAAATGCCTATAGGTAATAATGAAGGTCTATACATTATTCCTGTAATCCAAAGCTTAGTAGCAGCAGCAGCAGTCGCGGTACACAACGGCATTAACAAACTTTCTGATGTGTGCTTTAGTCACAATAATTCCTAGCCCTCACCCACGATTGCTCAAAGCGCATTTGAAAGTCATTGTTCTGGACAGAATCAGGTGGTGTTACTGTGAGTGTTTTTTCCACCATGATAGGAGCGGGCACGGTTCAGTGGGAGAGGCCGTCTTTCTGCCGTACACCTAATAAGCTGGTGCTGCTGCTGATGGTGATGACGATGTTTATGACGAACTTTGGAAAATGGTTTCGTATTACCGCGATAGTTTTTCTGCATTTAGGAATGAACCATAACGCACGTCAGTGGGATGGTTAGTGCAGGCTCACGTCATACCTCTGGCGGCAGTTCCGTGTACTGTACACATCGCTCGAAGGAGACGACCATCTGAAGTGCGCTGAAGAGCATCATGCACAGCGTCAGTAGTGACAGGGGCACCTGCGTGGATGATGCGAAGCAATATCAAAGGTAACGAAGAAAAACCGAAAACCCGCATTTCGCCGCGCTTTAGATTTATTTCTGAAAAAGGCATCTCGCTGGCAAGGAGAGCGCTGGCCAACATTTGATAAAAGGGGCGGGAACAACTTTACTCTGGGCGCGGTATGAGATGGAGGGAAAAGGAAGAGGGTGATGACCATATCCGATCTTGCTTGGCCTTATAGGCGGCAGCAAGGAGTCCTTGGATCCCGGCGGCGTCTTCAGCCATCCGGTCGATTTGGGCTCGCACTTCGGCTTCGGAGATGAGCTGCGCGTTTTTCCACTGCTCCACGGTTTAATGTCTAAAAGGGGGCGTCCTTTCTCCTGTACCTGTTTAGTGTTGAGGGACACGAGCAAACCATGTGCTGAAACCAATTCCAGGAGCGAATTCCATGCCACCGATTTTCACTTAGTTAAAGTTGTGTGTGATGCAAGGTATCTGGCACTTTCAAGACTCTAATGATATAGTATGTCCCGATAAGACACCAGCCTGTCCCGTCCCGAACGGCGAAACAAGTGCTCGTCGACGCGAACTCTAGCTACAAGTCACCAGTTTTCCGAGCATCATGTATGAGTGAATCGCAAGTATCGCACCTAAATAATCGACCTTGCAAAAAGTAGCGTTACAGTCTCAACAGGTGGGTATGCAGCATGAACAGATGCATGGTCCAAGTGGCCTAATGCTATCAACAGAACAGAAGAAAGCGACAGAGTAATTACTCACAGAATAGCGGAGCTAAGGGCCAGGCCGAGGCCACTGGGGTCAGGTCCACCGGGGTTGGCGAATACTGTGTTGGCGACGAGCGTGTACAGAACCACGACGAAGCCCGCCGCAGCTGTGAGGCTGCGCGTGAAGCGGTACGAGATGCAGTAACTTGCGTAGCCGCGGGTGACCTTGTCCGTGAGGCGGCAGAAGTAGCTCCAGAAACTGTGGGCAGCGCCGTACGCGCGGACACAGCTGAGAGCGTCCACGGTTTCTCCAGCATGCTGCAAAAGCTTCGACATGGCCAAGCTCTCGAAGTAGCGGGAGATGTGCGCCGCTTTTACAGCCAAGTTCTGTATGAGACAAAATGTAAGCCACTTTGAAATGCTTGAGAGCAATATATCTAGAAAAATAAGAACTACTCTGTAGGCCTCCAATATTTTGTTACGCTTAAGCTCTCGTGAGGGTTACTGGCTGATAAGGAAGGCTTTATAAAAGGCAGTTCAAATTTTTACGGAAATGACGACTAGAATATCTGCAGGTGACGTTCCTGCATTTAATAGAAGCAGATACAAATGGGCAAGCAGCGCGGACGACTTGGCCAAATCCGAGGAGTGCTGCTGACCAGACACGCCGTCCCTCCAACCTAGAAGGTAGAACGACTAAATATGGGAGGCGAGCTTCGAAAAAGAAAACCTGTTAGATTTTCTAACAGAAAACCTGTTAGAAAAAGATCAGGTTTCTGAATGAAATCAAACCTGGCAAATACGTTGCTTACTGGTTTCAATGTTTCAGTGATTTCATGTGGTTTCAATACTACGTATATGTTTTTCTTGATTAAAAATAGCAGCTGGTAGTCAGCGCTTGTGTGTTTCTTTTTTTTTGGTGTTAGGATATGAAC
Source organism: Haemaphysalis longicornis (assembly GCA_013339765.2). NCBI lineage: Eukaryota > Metazoa > Arthropoda > Arachnida > Ixodida > Ixodidae > Haemaphysalis > Haemaphysalis longicornis. The sequence goes on from CM023457.1 coordinate 120,046,820, forward strand.
ACACACCAACTCGCCCAGTTCGCTCCCTTACTCGAGAAGCTAGCGCACCTGCCCCGTTTCTGATGTAGTTTCCTCGGCACAGTAACCGTACCCTGGTGCTTCCACTTTATCGGCGGTGCTGTTGAGGAGGCCCCTCCGCTGTTGTTGTAAGCCATGCATCTTGCCGATACGATACTGTCTGAAGGCTGATTACAGATGTTGGTGACTAGGGTGGGGCTGATAATACCTGGATGTCAATCAGAGTTGGGATCTCCGGACAAGCTGTCGGTGCAGGGCATAGCCCCGCACGAAGGCTGGTTTGGGTTAGACTCAAACAATGTCCCGTCTGCCATGGAAATTCAGCGCAAATTGTTTGTGTCTGTCCCCAGGTGGGGGAAGCTGTAGGGTTGGAGTGCGGGCTCAAGGCTAATTTCCGCACCGAGTCTCCAAAAGCAAAAATGTACGAAGATGTCCGAAGCTCAGGTAACATGGCTAGTCGTGATATGCTGGTAGCGCACCGTGGGAGATGGAGCGAGTTAATATCAAATTGGTTTGCCTGGTTGCAAAAAAGATAGGAAGTGCTAAGTAGCTTTCTAATTAGAGTGATGCTGGCGTGATGCGGGCGTCTACCACTAATCAGTGTCTCTTGGCGATGCAATAACAATAACACAAGCTGCATCTTCGCATGTACAAGGTGTTCGCTAGGCAAGCCGCTTATAGATGTATACGGCGCACCTCTCTGTGCTCAAAGAAGTGTCCTGAAATTCGCGGGCTCAGTTAGCGGTAGGCGTCATACGCAATGGGAATTCTACCATAAGTTGTGGACTGACAGTCAGGAGCGTCGGAACTATTTTCTAACAAGGGGAGCGAAAAAATCCTAACATAGACGTCGTCATCATCATCATCTTCATCATAATTTATTTTCCTTGAGGATTCATGAATGCCCAGTGTTCCAGATGAGAAGACTAAATAAATAAACCATGCCAAATCCAATCAACATCCAATCAAAATTTTATCCAACATCCCAGATGCTGAAGAGCAGTCAAAAAGACCGTTTCTGCTTTGATGGCTTCAGCACCATCTACAAGGCGACGGTAGCACGCAAAATGCTATATATTTTATGTATCGAGGTACAAAAAAGCACTGCACGCTCTCGAAACATATTAAAACAGTAACAGGGAACTTACAGGGGTTGTGGAAAATGCCAGATCATGATTTGATACACCTTTCGACTCGACCGTGTGGGAACAGCTCGTTGCACACCCTCCACGACAAACTGCCGGCTCACCGCTCCGACGTAAGAGTGTTGCTCGGTTTTCCTTCAGGTTGAGCCTGGGGAACTTGAGGCTACTTACTCATTTTGCCGGGCCACGCGTTATCATGGCCCACCGTTCAGTGATTCGCTCGGCCGGGGGGACCACCTCGAAAATGTTGTCCGGCTACCCGCGGCAGGCGCGTGGCTACCGAGGGTTAAGCGCAGGTGGTGGACGGGGCGAAGGCCGCGATTTGAAGCGAATTTCGTCTGATCCTTAAGACCTTCTGGGAATAAAGGAACTTTCCCAGAACCGTCTGAGGCTCAGCGAAAGTCTATGGCTGCTCTTTGACTGGGAGAGCCGAGCTCCCCCATTTGTACAATAGGGGGAGCCGTGCGCTTCCCCTGCTTTCCCTGTTCCGACGCCCATGCTGACAGTGCTTGTACTCTGCAGGTGACAACGGAGTCTTGCGGGAGATTTGAGGGCTTGGTTTGATTAGCCTGCATCTAAGAAAGAAACATGGATCTAGCTTGACAGTCACTCCGGGCAGGAATCCACGATAAAAGAGGATGTGCTAGTTTGTTCATCATAAAGAACCAGCTAGAGTGTTATGCATTATTACCACTATCAGCGTCTAGTGTGCGCCGTCAAGTGTTCTTGTGCAGTGACAGGAGCAGTGTCACTTCAGCAAAAGTGGCGTGGTGTAACTTTCGCCGTGCCATATTGACGATGAGAGGGAACGGTGGCACGAGAAAGAGCCAGCGCGTTGGAAGGTCGATGACATAGGCTACAAAGAAGGACAATGCCATATTACAAACTGCGCTTCTTCTTGTTGTAATTCCTTCTACAGGGCTTGAGCGTGCGTGAATACCGTGCAGTGGGTTCCGCGTAAACGTCCGGGGACGTTTTACGGATGATACCATGAGAGAGTTCGGGAGCTATAGGGGAACTGGGACCCAAGAATGTCTTGCCGCAAGTATACTGCACCGAAGATAGAGGGCAGGCGTTTGCAGAAAACAGCGCAAAGCGATCCTTTGTCAAGGGATTAATATTTATCTAGAGCTGATGAGTTCTGTTCCATCGATTGATGGATTTTATGGTTTAGCGCGCCCACGCAACGCAGACGATGAGGCGGCGCCGTAGTGGAGGGCTCCGCGATTAATTTGACCACCTGGGATCTTTACCGCCCGCCTAAATCTCGTACACACGGCGTTTTTGCCTTTTGCCTCCATCAGAAAAAGGCGGCCGCCCGCGTCCGGGAATCGAACCCATGACCTCGTGCTCAAGCAGCGCAATGCCTTAGCCACTGAGCCACCAGCGGCGGGTTGCGTTGTGTTCCAGAAGCTGCAGTTGTGCAGGGATTTAAAACTGCATCTGGGATCGCCAGAAGCTTCTGGGTGGAGCTTAAATGATTCCATCCGGTGTATTAAGCGTTCTCGTAAAGGTGTGCCAAACGGCAGTCCACGGCGTGTGCAATGACCACTTTCCGAAGAACAGTCGCAATCTTGCGGGCACAGTGGACGCCTGAGCTGGCAGAATGTTTTGCCGGCGACAGGACCGAGGCAACAGATAGGTGCTTGTTTCCTATGTGAGCCGAAGGATTGAGCCCAGCGGCCAGTACTGTAGCAACTATAACGAAGATGCGAAGACGTCGTCCTTTGTTTCGGTGGCCATTTAATCGCTGCCAACCACGGATACGGCTGCGGGCTGGCTACCTAACGCGCTACGGTCGTACTTAGTTATGTCAGAGCTACTTGGCCAGCTCGTCTGTGCCCCAGAACACCCCATAAATACGCCTGAGCAACCTTTCATATGGGTATTTGTGAACGCGGGGTAAAAGTAGCCACCACCATGCCTAGGCAGATTTATGGGACTAACGGGGCAGTGACCCTTCGTGACAAGAGAACGCCAACCTTTCTCATTCGGTTACTTCAACGCACTAAGGGGCACTGTGGTGCTCCTCATTATCGAAGCTGCTGCCACAGTCTAAACTACAAAGCTAACTTCAGATGGAAATTATTTGTTTAGCAGTGAATGAGCATTGGTACATATAAAAGGAATGGGTATACGAAGTGCGATTAAAATATTTTAAAAGCCAGAATAAACAATAAAAATTACATCCGACGCTTCCCGCGAACGCGATCAAGCAGTATAGAAAACTTCTTATGTTAAGAAGGCATTCGCTAGCATGTCAATCAGAATTTATTTTACTTCAACAGTATGGGGGCTTCAAGCCCAAGACGTAGGATGAAGAACCGCACAAACTTCAAGTTACAATCAAGTCATTATTTTGTGAAAATACCAGAAACAATTATCAAGCTATCAAGATCACTAGAAAAAAAAAAACAGGAAAAACGTTAGACACCAGAAAAATACCGTTTTGAAACACTATTCTTGAGTGTGTGAGGGAAGGTACATTAAGAACAACGAAGACCCGCGCAAATGTTGCCCGGCAAGGAATGTAGATAGATTGCCGGCGTTATCAAGCAGTGTCTATTCTTTTTTGAAGAAATAAACGTGAGAAGAAATTTGCTGCAAAATGACGTTCTGTAGGACAATTTGGGCTCATCTGTGCAGCGCAATACAGCGTGAAGGTACACGATGACTAAGGAAGAGCACAGGACAAGCACTGTCCTACGCGCTTCATTAGTCTTCCTGTAAGTTCATTCTGTAGTGTGTTCTGTGATTTAAAAGCTGGTGCGGAGGAAGCCATGGGTTGATGAAAAGCGGCAAAGAATGCTCCGTGCAAAGCTTTCGACATTGATATGGGTGGTGAACAATGAATTCGTGTTTATTGTAAAATATGACAGCCTGTTCTGCATCTTCTTAGAGAACAAATCGAATATGACGGCGAAGAAAGCGCTGAAGCCATAAAGCAAAATGCTCAAGTCTAACGTTTTTGCAATTCTTAGCTTGAGAGATTGCATGCACCACGTGGCCGCCGATCAACAAGAACGGGGAGCAGAAAACGAAACCAAAAGAAAATACTGGCTAATAAGACTCAACCATGTAATTTGTGAATTTGTGGGAAACAAACAAAAGAGGGCTTAAAAACTGAAGCTTGTGTACATACAGAATAGAAGAACCAGCAATCGCTTAAGTTGTTCCCGCAGCGAAGTGTGTTGGGTCTACTCGCGTATAATTCACATTATATAAAAGGGCTCTTGTGGCACCGTCTATAGCACTGTAGTAACAAGGAAAGCTCGGTGAGGTCGTAAGGGTACGCGGTGAAACGAAGTGCGAAGAAACAAGCACGACTTTGGGGAACAAATAAAACGAGACGGAGCGCTCCTTCCCGTTGTGTGTGTTTCTTTTTTCTCGCTTCGTTTCCCCACGTCTAGACTGTCTTCCCCGTGACATCACCTTCCCTCTAGCTCTTTCTAATTCCTGGTCACCTTTTTCCTTCTTCGTGGGAGCCTCCGCTGTAACCAACGAATTTAAAGGGTCTGCCTGATCAAGTAGATTTGTGAGCGAATCTCCGCCCCCTGGTGGTCAGCGTAGGCGTCCCTCGATCCTGCCAAGTATACCCTCAATTAGATTTTGTACATGCAGGTATTGCAGCGCATCTAGGTGAAAAATAAGCAGACAGCGTTACCAAAATGACGCGACAAAAAAGGAAAAACGTGCACCATAAGAACAAGCCTCTTGTGTTACATCAAGATTGCCTAACAAGCCTATCTGACAATCTGAGGTTACCATGGTAAATGTATTAGGAGCCGAATTTTGACTTGTTGAGTTGCGTGCGCATTAAATTACGAGGAAAATTATTTGGCGTATATATATAAATTATGGCGCAGAGCTTTGCGGAATACTTATCTGAAACATGGCATGTGATGGGCTTACCGTTCCAAAGGCAGCCACTGCAGTCAGAATAGCTCCAAGAGCAAGCACGGCTGGTGATTGTGTCCCGACGACAGCAATCTTCGCAAACGTGATGAGAGCATTTTGGACGCTTTGCTTGACGCTCAGGAATATTCGGGAGTCCATCATCTCCATATCGGCCGAAAAGCGGTTCAGAATGCGGCCGCGGGGCGTTGCGTCGAAGAAAGACACGGGGCTCTGGAGCACACGACACAGCATCTCGTTGTGCAGAGTCCTGGAGACTCGCATCGCAGACATAGCCAGGACGATGCTTCCGAGAACACGAAACACAACTGAAACATGAACAAAGGGCACGATGGGATGTGTAGGGATGCACATTTACAAACTTTACTTTACCTGGATTTCTTGCGCATAAAAAAACACCCAGAATAAGACATGCAGAATAGAACCTTGAATTAATAGTCAGGGGCAATGGACGCAAGTAGAAATTACTAGGTTAGGAAAGACTTTCATGGTTTCTTCAGATAATTACGACTCTGCAAATGTGCAGGTACAAATCGGGAGAACAAGCACTGCCATAGCATAAAACAGCACAACTGAATATGATGTGCCGGTATTAGACTGCGCCCTTGCAATAGACACCAGAGATGAACCATACGCCTTGTTTTTACTGCAACCGCATAAGTGATTGGTGTGTATACAAAAAGTCGACGACCGATTATTCCGAATCCTAAAGGGCTGCTGAAGAGGCTTTTCAAAAAATTGTTGGGCGCTTTAATTTATAGTTTCTTCACGCTGAATTCGGGAAACAAGTCTATTTCACGTCTCAATCAGCCCAAAGCCGTTGTTTGTTCGACAAAACAAACGGTGCCTGCCTGAGGGTGCGATCCAAGCCCTGGGCTGTCTTTAGCGATTGGCCGGTGGTAGATGACGTAATATTCGGAAGTGCTGGCGCTTCGGTGGCCATTCGGCCTGGATGGCGTATTTTGTTCCCGTTCAGAAACGGGCCAGACAGTGCTCTGGGGAATGGAAGATGCACACAGACTTTCTCTAGGACAGCGGAGCTTGAGGGAGACAAACGCAATGAAGTTCACCCGCGACTAGCTTTAAAAAGTGTTTTCCCCCCAACGACTCGCGGCCGACTTCGGCTTATCAGATGCAGGGAGCCTATGCAGGTATTAGATAGTCGCTTTTACACACCAGTGATAATCACAATTTCTAGCAAAATGGTTTTTCGCACTATTATCGTTTTGCTCGCATGAGTAACTTTGTATTTACATCTGGGCAGGCGGCAACAAACTCCGTGAAACGGCCTACGTTGATTCATGCTCGCAGGCAGCAGCGATACGGTCGCCGGTCGCCGCGTCACGCGAAGTTGCTTGTTGCCAGGTCACTCCGCGGCAGGTCAGCGTACAGAACGTTAGACTTGGCATTGCGGCATATATAGGCACGTTGCGCTGACGTTTGCCTCGCAAACAGCAGTGCCGTTTCTATATCCTGGTGGTTCTGGGGGTCATTTCTTGTAGGAAAGATGCCACGCATATCAGAGGCCCGGTTCGTAGCATTGACATTATGTAAGTGTCGGCGCTCTGGCTTGGACAGCGACTGCCGTGATTATCCCGAGTGAGGCACGGGCGCCCACACAAAGAAGGCGTCTAAGGTAACGTCGTGATAACAAGGCCGAGAGGAACGAACAGTTTAAGTGGCGCAGGCGAAAATACGTTAGCTGTTGATATTTAAGCCGACCAGTCAGATTGCAGATAATACAAATGGCAGGGAGGGAACGATGCATTCATCACGGCTGCCTTTCTTTACACCTGTGTTTTAGTGCCATAGATCGTTGGCACGGCATGCCTGCAGGTAGTTGGTAATAACTGAAACTGCCAGTTTTGTGTGTAACACAAAGATGCCCTGGTTTGGAGTTCTTAGCTTGTTATTTAACAACCGTATCACGTACAAAAATGTAATAATGCCCTGATAGTGTTTTCAACACTTTATTTCTCAATTAAAATCGAACTTCTGAGAAGGTAGATGGGCGATGTTTCGCACGTGTTGTTTGCAATCTGGAGCCTTCGTGCGCGCGTCAAAGGCGCTTCGGATTGTTTGGCGAATGTGCTTACACTCTGTCGCTTACTTTTTACTTACTGGCAGCCAAAGTATCGGGAAGTTTAGAGTGACAAGACCCAAAAAACAAAAAACCAAATACCCAAAACGAATATCAGCCGCGCATCGCAAAGGCATCCCGTCAAAAGCACTGACGCTGCAAAGCAAGCTAGACAAAAAAAAGGCGACGTGCCACATGAGCAAAATCAGACACGAGCAAGACCCCAGAAGGAAGTAGCCTACAAATGTGAGGGAATTTTAGCTCTCCTGATCCATATTATAGTAAGCAGTGCACTTGCTTGAAATCTTTTTTGTTGATATTCTCAGAAAATATTTTTTGGCGATTTATCCACACGCGAACATTCATAATTTTTTTCCTGATGCCTATTTTTTAGTGAAACTTGGGACACATCTTCCTCACATTATTGGGGGCGCAATGAACGTCAAAAAAGTAAAGTCGAGTTAAAAGTTTTGATGTGGCCACCTTTTAGGACCAAAGCACACCCAATTAAAACGTTCAGTTTTTTGGTCATTTCATCACTATGCTTCGAAGATTTATCTTATCTTATTACTTTTGGTTCATTGCACAGGTCAAAGCCTGCCCTATACCACTACCAAAAATTGTGAGTCTTCATGGAGTTAAATCAGAGCTATGAGTGTTGGGTGAGATTCCCATTTATTACAATTTTGAAATAAAAATATAAACAAACATAGGACATAGTTTATAAGGCTCTCATGGGACTAAAAAAGTGTGCTTTATGATATAGACCACAAATCTGCGTTGTTTATATATTTTTCAAAAACCTTTCCCTACCACTAGAGCGCGAAATGAGTAGTTCCAAGGCACGCAAGTAGAGGAATAAACGAAGTTTTCTTCCCCTAATCTGAAATTATAAAGGTGGAGTTTAATAAAAATGAAAAAAATGCGCAGTCTGCACTACTGGTGAACTGAAGTAACGTAGCATGCGAAAGCTGGAAAAAACTGGTTTTCCTACGTTCTGCTAGCTTTTGCTGGGCTATGCTAAATTTTGTTAGGTTTTGTGATGTTCTAGCTAGGCTTGGCTTGGCTAAGTGTTCTTGGATGTGGCCCAGTTTAACCGCATTTTACTCGGTTTTCCATTTTTCGCTGCAGTTATGCGCGGCGACTTCGGTTTGATACTTGGGGTTGGGTCTTTACCGTCTCGTATTTCTCGCGCAGCGACACTACACAACTCTATGCTATACCGGGTGAGGTGAGGTGACTGTGAGAGGGAAAGAGGTTCCCAGCCTGCGCCACAATGTATCGCAGGGGGTATGAGCGGGTGCAGTTTGTAATCAGAAACATACCGTCTGCTACGCACAAGATCACAAGGAGTTGGACCCAGGAATGCTGTGACACCGCTGAGCCTTCGCTGGCGACTTCATTGGATGCATCAGTCCACTCCTTTATGACTAGTTGGCCGGCCGCGAAGGTGATCGCCGAAGCCACGAAACAAAGCACTCCAACCATGGCAGGCCATTGCGACAAGCGGAGAATTCTGTGCAGCAGCTGCCAACCAGTCTGGGAAAAAAAAATTAGCAGTTAATCTTTGAACCCCGTCGTATTATATGCCACAGGAGGCTGCTTAAGGAGCAGTGTAATTATGCATCTGAGTGGGTGCTAATCTGATGGAGAGCCGAAACGTCACAAACTGCCAATGCCCCAGAAGAAATCAGGGAAGTGAACACGTGCTAGCTACTGTTTGTGAGATATAATAAGGTTTCAAAACATAGTTTATTGAGTACAACTAAAAAAGTCACTGAAAACACTTGACGAATAGCAACTCTATGAAATATTTCGTGCCGAAAATGAGTTTTTGAACCTGGTATGCATAAATGCATCGCTGCCGTTGTTTCAGGTGTGGACAGTAAGCGTAACATTGAGCGTGTGACACTTGCAATAGTCTTCTTGTGCTGTCCACTTTGTCCGCAACGCAAGTAATTACAGAGCATGGTGTGGACGCCGAATGATCACAACGCGACTGTTGAAGTTTATAGCGTTAAAGGTGCCCCTGAAATGTTCTGTGTGCAACAAGTGACTTTTTCTATTGAGGACGGCTCCAAGCCCGCCATAGCAAATTGCTCGTTTTCTGCATGTCTGGAAAAACCGGGCGGCAGCATAGCCTATCACGTAACAAACACTCGGAATGGCGGTTGACGAGAGGAGGGACGGTAAAAAGGCACGGTCCGCCATCAGAGCACCAAGTTGTCGGGGATGATTCCCCAGCCGGGAAGTTTATTCCGAGATTTTAAAGCGGAGCAGTTCAAGCCTATACTTCCGCTGTGGAGCATTAGAGGAAAAAGCCCAGCCTGAACCCACATGAGCTTCGCCAAAAATACAAAAAGAAAAATACCGAGTGCACGTGAGCGGGTGTTTCCTGAGGAGCGCGCAGCGTCGTCCGGCTGACCTTGAAAACCCTCTTCCAAGCGCTCATTGGCGTCATCTCTCGCGTGTTGTTCTCCTCGCCAGTTCACGGGAGTTCGCGTCTGAAGTGAGGGGCACAGACGCCGACTTCGCGCTACAGACGCCGAGCTCGCGAAGCCGGTTGCCTCGGGTTCTAACGCGTGATAACGCGGTACACTTTGGGAGGGATGTGAAAGGCTGCGGACAAAACTATGCGGGCTTGCCAGTTATAGGGAAATTTCACCGGAAAGTTCGGAAATTCATGTGAGATGCAACAGCCGTGCCGCCAACAGGGGGATAGGAGGCGCCAGATCTGCTGTTTCTCCAGCCTTACACCACCAGTGCAAGCTGCGTAATTTGGTTTTTGCTTTCGGAAAGACACTCAGAAAACACATTAACAGCAGAGCTGCTTAGTTTTTTGTTCCGTCGTGGAGCGTTCCCGCAAAACGTAGCCCAGCGGCGAGCACGTGATCCTGCGCGACGTGAGAATCGCCCAGTGTCATCCAGGCTGGCGCGTGGGACTGCGCCACGTGACAAGCTCGGAAAACAGTTCACGAAAAAAATTCACCTGGCTGTTGGTTTATTCCCCTCGGAGATACAAAATCTCATAATTTTATCCGTAAAAGATACGAACTGGTGGCAGGCAAAGGAACAAGACCTATAAATTCGTACGTCTATCGCTACAATCATATCGTCAAGCATTCGCCAAGAAGCCCAGCAAAAGTAGACCGCAGGTATATCACCCTTCGCTCACTTTTTCTGACTGTCCCTTTTCTTCTTCCGTTATTCGCCCAAATGCGTCATTCTCTTCCATTTTCTCGCATTTTGTCCTGAAATAATGAGGAACAGGTTCAATAAACAGAAAGATCAGAACACACAGACAAACCATATTTCACGGGAAATTAGGAACCTTTAGGTTATATCAGATATATCTATAGACGACGGTATAGTAGAATCGTGACCATAACATCATATAGATGACCAGAAGTAGCTTTTATAGTTTCACCTTTGCCTCATGGTAAAATTTAGAAAGAGACGAATTAATATTTCTGCAGTATTGTATAAGTAAACAAAGCAATAAAGTACACAATTTGTAAGTGATTTCTTTGCCCGCTCTCTGAAGAGCTGGAAGAGTTCAGCGCTCGTCGCGCAAAACAAAATTTCCATTTCAGCCTAAGGATGGTCCCTCAAGCACTTTGTAAATTTATTGGATGGCCTCATTCCCTGCATTTCGCACTGGCGATACAGTCTTACCATCAACGAACGTTAGCAGCTTAGAGGGCGCCCAAAACTGGCGAGCGTTCTCTACTAGGGCCACTTCTGCCTTCGTTCGGACTTATAGGTAATCACATGATGTATATCACGTCATGATTTTGAGCTGAAATAAAATATTGTGAAAGGAACTCTTCCCTTCCTACGTAGAAACGATATTGGTTTAAAACAGAAATCATTTTCATCGTCATGACCAGCCTATTTCTGTCCACTGCAGGAGCAACGCGTCTCCTAAAGAGTTGGGACGGGTGACCCTTACACTACACCGAGGTGGCCAGAACCTTATGAGGTGATATAGTAGCCTGTGCGTCCCTGATATGTCATCTATTTAGGTGTACATTTCTAGTGTAGCCTGACTTCCGAATCCAATTAAATTACGTCTATTACACCACAATCTTTCAAGAGGCTTGGAAATATACTGATTGCGGCACCGCTACCAAGAAAATTGAGTGATTCCGACCGTTGCATGTTTGCCACAACACGCCTGTTGTGTAGGTCACTTCTGTGTTTGTTTCTATTTTGTGCGCGATCCTTGCTGTACCAAATGCCCCAGAGCAACAAGGATACTGTTTTTTTCTACGGAGTGTCGATATGATATTGCTGTTGTCAATTTAAAAATTGCAAGTTTACCCTGTTTCATTCAATCTCTTTGAAGATGGTTGGCAAAGGGCTTCTCGGAAGTTCTTTGGTGATTTTGGGTCTTCCAGGAGGGCTTGTAGGGTATCGTAGGTTCTTAGGGTTTTTCCATCCATGACAACTAACTTGTCCATATAGCTCAGGTATTTCCCTGATTGCAAACCATAATACGGGTCTGAAACAATCGCATAAAATAATCGGATAAGTTGAGGAGTGTTATCAAACGAAACATACTACGACAGCCTTTGCATCGAGCAACGGTTTGTAACTGCAGGCACAGACGAAAGCTTGGTGATAAGCAACATTGAGAATGCAAAAATGTGAAGATCTAGCCAACCCGATTTAGTTGAGGCTGCAAGCAGCTTATAAGCACTTCCCCGAGCGTTGTTTACGTTCTCCCACAGGCCGGCCAGTCGTATTAACCTTATGTAACTCATGTTTCCGTATTGATTTCTAACTTCTGCGTTCTTGTTGTCTGCTTTCCTTAACAAGAGTTACCAGTGGCTGAGACAAAGCCAGCACTATTTCTCAAAGTAAAAATACTCTCAGTGGTGATTTGGCACCCCTACAAATTCAACGATGGCTTTTGATTTCCGCAAAGCACCATTTATATGACGGAAATTATTACTGGATTGGGTGCTGTTATCGCTAGTTTTCGTAGCTCCCTACTACACGCTTCCATTCTGTGGGCGAATATAACAGCGGAGCGTTGAAAATATGCTGTACGTTTCGAAAAGAGGGGAATGCCAGGAGCAGTCACTGTGGATTGTAGTTGGAAACTTGCGTTTTGAAATTTAGACTTGCTGGTTTCCGGAGTCATTTAAGAACTGTCGTGAGAATGAATGCCTCGTTTGGGAACGTCTCTCAGGTGTTGTGAATAATGAACTAGCAAGAAGACTTTCCTGAATATAACAGCAAGGAGGTTGCCTTAGTATAGGTTATTTTTAAGCAGAGTTTAGGTATTCCTGAGGGCGAATTTTCCCGATAAAACTACTTTGAAAAACACCTCTAATCGAAGATGGCTGACGCAATAGCTACCGTTGTGACTGACAGAAAGACACATCAGAACGAAACAATTGAAAACTGCTCACAGGGAGCCAAAAATATGGAAAAAATTATAAATGAAGAGTGTTCTCTTCGTGTGCTAGAATAATTCGTACCTATTGTAGAGATTATTTGTGCGTGGCGTCATTATTACACTGTTTTTTAAATTCGAGACATTTTATTCAGTCGGCTTCTGCATATCGCTACCGCGGCTGTCGTTTGAGGTACAGACCTCTCGAAGCGACCTTTTAAGGCTAAAAAAATGCGGCCGACAATCACTACTGTATAGTCGCATTACAACTTCTGGTCCACGTGATTAGGGTTTGGGTACCCTAACTGGCCTTAGGCATGTTCAGTTTTAAAGGCGTCATTCGATATACTTTGCAGCAGGGGCTGCCTTTCGTGAATATCGTTCCCTTCAAATGAACCTCCTGAGCTTGCGTTCCAAACTAACACGTATTGAGAGCTCCCAGTGATTGATACCGGCCATTTTACAGCAATAGTTTTCCTAGTATGTGCTCTATCCTTCTACCATAAATAGGCTGCATGTATCGTGCTACTTATGTCTTCAGTAGTGGCACGAATTGCTACACTTTATATTGTCACGGGTCGCTGCGGTCAATGCTCATGGCGCCATGGCCATGGCGCCATGGCCCACCATCAATGACACTGACGACGAAGAGGCAGATGTAGGGTGCGCAGCATGCGCGAGCTCTGTAACAGCGTAAATAGATAGCATCACCCCATCTCATCGTTCGTCTCATCTTTGTCTTGCCGCCACGTAGCAATATACAACCCCCGTACACAACTGCGCTTTGGACTGAAAGGTTGGACCGGTCACCGAGCACAGTTTTACCTGATTTTACGGAAAGCTGCCGTTGATAAACGGCAATAGTTAACCCGATATGTGAAACGGGAACACACTTATATTTAGCCGTAAAGTTCCGAGATTCCGAGAGAACGCCCTCCCCCTAAACATCGGCCCATCCCCATTCAGGGGTGAAATGTTCAATGTACTAAAACACCCAAGACATCGCCCACCCCCTAAATTCACGCTGGCTTCGACACCTTCGAAATCCCCGGGAGGTTCCTCCGCGAATACATCCCACAGCCTCGTACACCGCCGATCTCTCGGTTTTGAACAAAAGAGACACAACCTGTATGGCTTGACTGCTAGAAACAGGAGCGAGGGGTAGCGGGTTGGAAGAATAGAAAAGCGGAGAGATACCATCTTGGCATCCTTTAAGCGGTGCAGCATCTGGACAAGCCTTGACGGTTCTGAAGACGGCGAGTTCAACCAGCACCTGGCCTCTGCGAGCACAGAACTGGCAAGGGGACCAAAGCACTGCAGCTCGCGTTAGACTCTGACAGCGACGCATTGTTCGATGCCCTTAGCAACGATGAGGGAATAAAATTAACCCGAATCATCAGTTCATGTGTCGATGCGGTCACGTATTTGTCCTTTCTGCACCTGACCCGAAAGTTCACCCGTCTTGTATTTTTTCTTGATATGTAGGCAGTTGTGGTCGGTGGTGCGGCCACTTTCTTGTAGTTTTTCGCACCTGAGCCGAAAGTTACCCCCATCCTGCATTTTCCGTTTGATATCCCTTAGTTTGGGTGGGCTTTCTTTCGGAACTAGCGGTAGTTGTTGATTTTTGTATTTTTACAATAAGATAATCGACATGATCAGTAAAAACCTCAAACTGAGTGATTTACGCAGTCACTTAGGTAAAAACAAAATACGGCAAGGTCAGAAAGCCGGCAAATTTCCACATACATTATGTGCTGGGCAAGGCCACCACCGGTTTCTCGCACAATAGTGCACCTAAATAAATGAAAGTCGTTGACATTGGTCGAGGAATTCACTGGGTCTGAAGATTGATAACAACCAGCAGGGTGATAAGCGCCGCTTCCGCGTAACTGGTGTGACCAGCTGGGTAAAATGTACAGTTTGTAATGAATAAACGAAGGTACTGCTTCCAGTCGAGTACTGGGGTTAGCTGTTTTGCTGTTGCGTTCACGTATATTTATGTAAATTAGCCACAGGAGCTTGATGTGGGCGAGTTGGTTAAACATACTTAAGGCACAATAGCGCAAAGGACAGGACGAAGGAGCACTGCAAACAAACGGGCGCTAACTTCCAACTGAATTTTATTTGAAGAAACAAAGGTTTATAAACACATGGGAAAGGGAATTACACCGCATGCAGTCTGGTCATGATGATTTTTCCTATTGCATAGAAAGGCTACCTCCTTATCTGCAAGTGCCACAGACCGGGTACTAATGCACTTGTCGCCAGGCCCTCGTGATATGAAAGGCTTCCAGTATCTCCCTCTCAAGCTTGCCACTGGAACGTGCAAGAAACTTCGTGTCATTTAGCAACGGCTTGCACTTGCAGCGCTTGGCAATAGGTCCGCCAAATGCCCCCCAGCAACATTATTAATAGCCCAATTATGTTCCCGTGCCCTTTCATTGTAGCACCGGCCAGTTTGCCCAATATAAGCACGTTTGCAGTCCAGTGGGATTTCATACACCACATTCCTCGTACATTTCGTGTACTGCACTGCGTGTTTTTTAGAGCAAGGGGTTGGCTTCGCGTTGGTCAACATCGGGCATATCTTGGCCAATTTGCAAGGTGCACTGAAAACTACGTTGACATTGTACCTTTGAGCAACCTTCTTAAGGTTGTGCGATACCCTGTGCCAATACGGAATCACATGCACACCTTTCCTGTCAGCAGGTTTTTCTTTTTTACGCCAACCTTTCTTAGTTTCTGCAGAAGCGTGTCACAAACTCTGGAAATCAAGTGCGACGGAAAAGCTGCTTTGCTGCGCCTTGCTACTTGATTGTTGAAACTGTTTTGCACTTCGTGATCACAGGACTTGCCTAAAGATTCCTTTGGGCACGACAAAACTACTCCTGTCTTGATTAATTTAGAATCGGCGCTGTCGTACGAAAGTAACTGCTTCCTCAAGCGTGGCCGGTACTTCCAAGTTCCAACGTACATGTGTGTTTCGCAACGTGAGCTTCAAGTCTACGAATTTTATGCTCATATCACTCGGCCGCTCGCAGGTGAATTTGATGGCGTCAGACACGGTTTTAAACGTATCGATGACCTTATCTACGATAGCCTCTATCCTCGATTGCGGCACATCGTTGACAACTACCAAATAGTCATGGACGTATGTCATCAACCGTGACAGCTCCTGTCTCATCCAGACTGCATTGAAAACCGTTTTATCAAAGACGCTAAGAAAATATCTGACAGAACGGTGGCAAGCGCCGACCCAATGCAGATACCCCTACAGATAACCCTTTCCCATGTGTTTGTAAACCAAGTTTCTTCAAATAAAATTCAGTTGGAAGTTAGCGCCCGTTTGTTTGCAGTGTTCCTTCGTCCCCGTCCTTTGCGCTATTGTGTCTTAAGTAAATTAGCCGTTCGTCAGCGGTAGTTTCGCCTCTGTTATTGAGGACAGTGCAAAGTGCCTATAGCTACGTGCTCGCTATAGCATTTCTGAGAGTCGCGAGCGCATTACAAAAAAATGCCCTCGTATCTGCTCCTTTCGTTGCAAATGTCGACAAAAAGGCGATCGCCCGCTGGCGCCCCTGACAAGTAAATGCCTTCCTTCTCTTTCCCTCTCACCTCTCATGTTGTTCTTCTGCCGTCTTGTTCCTCGCAAGATAACATGCTTGAGGTTTGGTGAAGTAAATTTAATTTTACCGCGTTACACTGCTCCAAGTCGAGTGCCTCGACGCCAGCGCTGCCGTACGGCGGAGACGCGCATGAATCGAGGCACCCTACTACGACATTATGGAACCACGTTTCCTTACTACACGAGCGTTTCCAGCGGAACGTGGAACCTATCTAGTAGAACCTTTCGTTGCTGTTGCCGTTTGATTTCTTAAATGCCGCCAGTAGGGCGGGCAACAGCAGGCGACGGTTTCCTGCAGTTGATGGAGTATTTCATTTGCTACCACAAAAAGCAAGCATCCGTAATTTTATTAATAAAGGAACACTGCGAATATCACTCATGTATTGATTTTCTGCCTTACATTTGCACAACGTCTTGTTGTTGTTCAACAATGTTGAGAAGTATGAACATTAACACCGGACGTAGACGTTTAAATTTGGCTGTGAGTATTTAAGACTACTCCGTAGCATCTGTTTCACTTTGGCTGGCTGGCTGAAGCGAGACACAGACAGACAGAGAGACAGATAGACAGACAAACCAAAATTTCTGTGTGTACGTAGCCCAAGAAAGGCTATCGTTTTTTCGAAAAATTATAGATGCGTTCGGCGCACGACATTCGCTTGATATACTCGTAGACCCTGTGACAAGGGGCTGCTACAAGTGTCCAGCATAGAACGTATTTTGCAAGCCATGCCCTTTATGGCAAGCAATAATACTCAGTCCGTTTTTAAACGATTCACCTTGTTTCCAAGAAGGCCGTGGTTTCCGATGACGTCTCTGAACACCCGCTTGGCCACTACGGGGTCTAGAGCGCTGAGCGGGTTGTCGAGCAGATAAATGTCGCTCTGACTGTAGGCAGCCCTGGCGAGCGAGATACGTTGCTTCTGGCCGCCACTCAGGTTTGTGCCCTGCGGTGATGTTGCAAAAGGGCGTCGGGGTGAACAGCACACGTAAAATGTAACCAGTAACCCCTTCTTGTTGTTTATTTTGAAGACACAAATCACTACGCACCGACAAAGACTGAAGGGTCGAGAAAGAAAACTAAACATTAATAAGTGATCACAACAACGAGAAAAACAGGCAAAATACCTGGACGATAGAACTGTTGAGCCTGAAAATACTGAGAAGGCATTCATTTAGCAATATTTATCAAACGGGCATGTCAGAGACAATCATGTTGATGTGTTTCACCTTCTTGCCTCTACGATATCTCTCGTCGCTTTGGTATTACGTTTGTGACCATTCCATCAGTTGCTCATGCCTAAACTGGACATTGAATTCTGTATAGCGTTTGTAGTAACGGGCGAGGCAGCCAGTAGCTGAGCAAGGAATGACCAACGGGTCTTGTATTCAGTCGGTTATATAGCTGCGCGGGCAGCGAGGGGAAGGGAGAGTTGGGCAAGAAAGTGAAAACTGCTATCGGCGCACATGCGCGATAGCCCGATGTGATATAAATTACTCCGTATGCACCGGTCATTTGCCTAATTAATGGTTGCTAGGGTTCGACCGAAATAGCGAAGTACTTCGCTATTAGAGACCGTATGATTGGCTCTTTAGACATACACGCTCAGACAACCGTGCAGTTCAACATTCCCGAAGGACACTCGGTTAACAAACCCGTGGAGGCAACAAAAATATCGTGAATTAAAATGTGCAGCATACGATTTCCCTCAAAAAGTTAGATCTGCACTGTATCATCGCGCATTCCAAGCCCGATGTTCCTCACATAGTAGCGCAGCGCAGATCTATATTTCAGTAAAATATGCCTGTCACTGCAACTCACCGAAATAGCTCGCGCCAGTGGGTTTTTCATTAGAGAGGTTATCCCTCTGAATTGTGATAATCAGACAGTTGGCCTCAAGCCACTCCTTCATGTCACCGTGTGACCTCTCGGCCCCGGAAAGCAGAACCGAAAATCCCCATTCTCCACACGTATGAACTAATTCGCAATATGTACCGAAGGGCAACACATTTATGAACACCTGCGATTACAGTAGTCGTGGGGCAAGGGAGGAAATGTTGAAAGAATTTTCCGAATATTCGCGCAACATTGCAGACAAATTTCTTTAGACAGTGGTACAGTCTGCGCAGGAGTACACAAAGTTAGAGGTCAAAGGTAATGATACGCCTACCATCCCATGTTTAGGCTTGACATCAAGCAGCCCCCGAGTAAAGCTTTACACGTGCCAAGCAACGTTATTTTCAATGTCGGTCGAGTAATAGGTAACCTTTTGACGAGCGTGGCCTTACATTGTGGCGTCACATTGGGCTTGATGTCAGCCATCTCGTTCCAACGTGTGCACCTTTCCTAGGGCCTGCAGATCCAGCCCGAGTGCCGCATGAGTTACAAATTGATAAAACACCGTAGGCTATGAGATGTGGTATCACAAAACAGGCTTCCTATGCCTAATCCACGAAATGCTTTTCACAAGGAAAGGTTAACAAACAGGCTTCACTGAGTTTCCGGCAAAACTGCCACTGGTTGTGTTGTCGGGATCTCCCGAGTGAAAATTCCCCTTTGTGGAAGAAAAATACAGAAAAAAGCTTGCATCACATTGAAGAAATAGAAAATTTGGAGGCTTTTAAATATAAACCAATTCGAGCTACGGCAGCGTCTTTTTGTCAGAGGCTATGAACAGCAGCTGAAATGATTTAACAGAATACACCTAAATAATTAGGATGTTTTATATGTCCACAAGCCTACTTTTCTCGTTATAAAAACCTCCTCACACAGAAATAATTACAAAAGGCAATGTGTTGCAGTATTGGAGCACGCGTGGTAACATTCCTCTCTTTGATAAAGTAAGCATTTCAAATATTACCCAGGATGCTTAAAACTTACGAGGCTCGCAAATTAGCAAAAAAAAAAAAACAGAGCCGTGTGCACTCGCCCAATAAAATAGGGGTTCTTTAAAAAGAAAGTACAATACTTGTATCTGTAATCGCCACCACAATATATTTTACTGATCATTCCCTTGCCGCTCCTTCTTGGTAACTTCCACCATATCTTTCCTTTATTACGAACAATTCCATCAGTTGGCCGTTATTGCAACAATGCGAGACTGCTTTTTTCTCCGTGATAGAGGAAAACGCTGTGCAAACTGCATAGGTAATGTATCAACTGGCAAGCCTTGAACTACTAGTTGACTCTCAGGCATTTCAGGGTGACGACGAGGTGTTCAATGACAATTGAATTAGCATTACGCGGAAACCTGCTCTGACAAAAACATGTGTAGTAAGAAAAGCTTGTGACTTGCATAAGGTACCACTTGCGCATTGCGTGACCCTATTCCTCTATCTCTAGCAATTGCGCATGTTACTTATTCCCTAGCTAGGAGTGCTTCCTGGCTAACCATATGCGGTAATATCTGTTACTGGTAAGGTTGAGAAGGTTCGGTGCGACCATAATAGGTAGGTCATCTGGGACAAAAAACGTGCCCCTAACAACAACATGATTTGGCCGCCGTGGTGTACCTTTTTTGCTGAAACTTGTCGTATCAGGCGTGGGACTTAATCTTGCAGTGGACATATATAAGCTGCTAAAGCGTGGATGGATGTATGAACAAACGAACGAACGAACGAATGAATGAATGAACCGAGTCAGGATATTTGCTATAAAAACCCTGAAGCAGTTTTTATTTTTATCAAATGTTGTTTTGTTTTCTTTTTTCTGAAATATTTCACTTGCGCATAACATTTACGTGACTTGCTTCCGCTAATAGCATATTACTTGTACAAACAGAAGGTTTCATTCATATTTTATGGGGCTAGTCAGTAAAGAATCTTGAAGCAATAAAACTGAAGAATGTTATTGAAGAAAAAATTGAACGCGCATTACGATGGGCGTCTGCAACATCATTGAAACAACCAAATTTAACGGTAATTTTGATGGTCATTCATGTAATGTTTACAGGCAAAACAGCAGCTTTACTGTTGCGTGCAATTTTCCTTTCTTTATGACGGTTTTCAATTTTTCATCTCTTTTATTATTTTAGTCGTTTTTATTTGTAACTGGAATGTTCTTTGTCTTTTTTTCTGTTTTGTGTTTTTCTGTTCGATTGCTTTATTTCATAAGCGTGGCAGAAGGAGGGAACCCTGCAGCCTTGAGCTGTGGGGCTCCTTTAGTACAAGCATATATTCATTTCATATGTGAGCATAATTTACTTTGTGTTACATTTTTGAGATTACATACTTTTCAAACGGGCTGACAAAGCGACCATCGTAAGTCTAAATACGATACGTTTGATCATAAATGGTCGAGAAACAGGGAAGAACATTCTCTTTTTCAGAAAATCAAAATAGGGAATGAACATCATAATAATAATCACGAAATTAGTGTAAGGGTCAGTACAGCCATTGCTATTAGGCACGGTAGTCGCCAAGAGCATTGTTTTGGCCGAAGTAAGGTGATTATGTTTGTAAGCGGTAAATGAGGCGATTAAGTGGTACCTTCTCTCCAATTTCAGTCGTGTCTCCGGACAGCAGCTTGTTGATGTCGTTCACAAGTTGACAGCTGCGTATCACTTGCTCGTACCTCACCGGATCCATCTGCTTTCCGTATATGATGTTGTCCCTCAGGGTCATGTTGTGAACATTTGGCAGCTGTGGCACGAATGCTATACTACCCTGAAAAGACAACATTTGTAAGTAAGCACCCCTTCCTCCACGCGGCGCACGAAGCGGAAATTATCGTTGCGTACACTCCGCATTTGATGTGACGGGTTTCAGGATCCAAAACGAATTCACCAGAGATGCGGATATAACGTTCGGTTATTGATCTCATGCTGGTGTTTAGCATTTGAGACGCGCCATTAAAGGAATTGAAAAGAAGATTGCCGTGCTAGTTACCAGGCAATTGTTATGCACTGTGGGGTTTTATAGAGGGGTAAAAGTAGGTTGGTTTACTTTTCCCTGCGATATCAAAACCGGCAACGAGAGACGCTAATCAGTCTTCGTCTTCTCGTTTCGGCCAGCTAGCAAGCAATCTCCCACCCCGCGTCTGCGCGCTGTACCGCGCTAGCCGCGGCGGGCCGTGGCTCGTCGGAACAAAGGAAGCGACAAGTGTTTTCACTCATTGACATTTATTACTTCATAATAAACATACAAAGAGCATGCAGGCTAGCTGGTTGACGGCGAGGATCTGGTTGCTCGCCCGGGCAATTGAAGGGAATCGAGAGGTTCGATCTCACCGCGACACAGTCATCTCCGGGGCGCCTCAGCGCGCTCTCGTTTCCCTCGCTGGGACGCAGATGGCAGCCATTGTCGCCCTCCTTTTTGCCCGATCCTCGAAGGAAGGAGGTCACCAGGCGCGTCTGCCGCCTCGCTTCCGAGCTCCAACTTCCCGCTGATTGCATCCCGCGCGCTCTCGGCGGCTAGAAGACACTCCTTCGGCGAGGAGGAAGATCCCCCTCGCCGACGTTCGGCAAGCACGTTCCCTTGAGGACCAAGCAGTGCGGCGAAGCCAAACGAAAGGGAACGCGCTAAGGTCGCGTTCCCACATCCCTCAACCTTAAACTTTTCCGCACGGTGGCAAGTACACAACGCGGGACATCTAGACGCAATGTTCGTAACACTAAACAAAACATGAAGGTTCGCCCCGCGTAGTAGCTGTCCTGGCAATCGCCGTCATCGAACAGGCATCGTCAGTCACATGAACAATCTAACGCCTATGCACAATCTAACGCTCAGGTGTCGCAGGTAACACCTCTGAGGTGACGGTGCACACGTTGGCTCGAACAGGCATGCCAAGCACAGATGCAGTCTCGTCGTCGACAGTGGTGTCAGAGCTGCTTGCATCTCGTCCCATCGAGGAGGCACAAGCAATACCAATACACCCCGGGATGCAGAGTTCTCGGCCTAGTGTTCGACGTGGCGCACCCAGGCCAACACGAGCAATCCTTGCTCACGCTGGCGCTTCCTCGCAGTCAGTGGTGATGATCAGCAAGTCCGCTCGGCCCTGGCCGAAGACAGCAGGCCAGGGTCTCGAAGGGTAGGGCTGAGGCCACCACGAGCAAGTGTAGCGACTGCGCTGACAGATGACCACCGTACAGCCGCTGCTCTCAGCCCGGATGTGCCGAGGACGTATCAGCAGGCCCAGGAGACTGCCGACCGCAAATTGCGGCCCACCACCAAGCGTGACGCCATCCAAGGCAGCACAGCACAGCGCCGTCCGCACCCACACGCCCTCCATCATGGAGGTAGACAGCAGCTGCGGGAGCTCCCACGGAGCCGCAGCTAGGCCACCTCCAAGTAGCTGCCCCGCCAGGAGAGCCGCCAGTGGTCGCCAGCTCTCGAACGCTCGCAGACCCGGAGCAGCAGGTAGCAGCACAGACATCGCGTAGCAAGCGAGTTTCTTGAGGCGAAGGAGATTTTCCACGCTACGTGCAGAACCCTTAAAACAAGCATTCCGACGACACGCACCCGCCATTCAGTGGAGAAGAGGGGCCGTTTCCCTCGTCGGCTGCGAGCTACGTCCCCCGCAGTCGTGCCCTCTCCCACACGGTTAGGCTCCGAAAAGCCTTCGGGCAACACGCATCTCTGGCAACGACCGGCTATTCCAGAGGCTTGCTCTACTGCCCCGTTCGCATAGCCGTGAAGGAGACATCGGCTTTGTCTTCGGCCTTACACGCTCGCTGCAACACAAACAGCTTAATGAACGGCGGCGCCCATAGCGTCTTGCGATGTCGGAACGCCCGGGGCCGAGCCGCAATATCAGAAGGCCGCTTACGGCACCCGTGGCCCCGCCACCACTGCTCTCAGAGCCCGCTCCCGGAGGTCGATAAAAGATGATCAGCAGCGAAAGACGATAATCGGGCCAAACAACGCAGCTTCCGTACTCGCTCACTTCGGGCTTGCAATTACAGCGCGGGCTTATGCCCTAGCGCTTCAAGGGCGCAGGACTTCAGTTTCCGGTACCTCAGCTTGCCGCTAGCAGAAACGTCCCGCCTAAACGGCGCACTGAGAAAACTCGGCGACTAACATATTCTAGCACGATGTTTAGCAACGTTCACTCCGCTGTAAGAAAGTACGCCGGCCTCCGCTACGATCCTATTCACGCTAGCAGTAAACACTTGTCAGGTTCGGAGAAGGAATTTTTCTCATACCGAACAAAGAGTTAATAAGCTCCATGTTCCGAGAGTGCCAGCCCCTACGTTGGGCGCCAAGATATGGGGTCCCCTTACTCGCTCAGCCTGGCAAGCGGGCTTCGCCTAGCGGCTCCCGCGCGAGAAAGATGCGATCCCAACCCGAGGCGCGCTGGACAGCGGCCGACGGCGGGTTCGGGCGAAAACGTAGATCCGGACTCTCCCAAACACATTTAATGAATCACTAAAACGTACAAAAACACACTGGCAAGATCTTATACCGCTAACATAAAAGATAGAAAGGTCGGTCAGCTCAGGCATTACCCGGGCTGGGGATGCTCCAACAAAGAACAAAGGGGACCCTGGTCGACGGAGCGGGGGTGGCCTACTTCTGCCTCCTTCGGGGTCCGAACCCGAGAGAGCGTCCTCTCGGTGTTTTTTGGCGGAAAAAACAGAAGTTGGAACCTCCCCCCCACTTCCTTCATCTCCCCCGACGGCAGCAGCGCGCCCCCGCAGGGCTATGCTTCGTGGAGGCCCTGGAAGCGGCAGGAGCGTGCTCGAGTTTGAACTCCCGTGGCTGCGCTTGTACCGGCCGCTTCCAGGACCGGACCGTGGCTGATGCTGACCGCCGGGCCAACGGGGCGTGCCTGCACCTCCCAGCAGGGACCGAGCTCTGCAAATGCGGGGCGGTGTTGCTCCACGAGTTCTCGCAAGAGGGGAGAACTTCATCTAGGCAGGGTTGCCGGAGGAGCCACAGCGGGCAGCGGCGGGTCACAGCGAAGCGGCCAAACGAATGCTCTTCAGGGCCGAGCGCCAACCTGCCTATAGATGCAGAGTGGTTGAGTCAGGCCGCTGGGGAATCCGCGCCTCCGCGCCGCCGAAGCAGCGACGGTCCACCACCCAGGGACGAATCGGGGGTCCCGAAAGGAGTCGTTGGCCCGCTGCCGGAGTGGCAGTGCCAGCCGAAACAAGCCCGGGTCGGCAGAAAACCCCAAGACCAGCGCCCTGGCCTGATGCTGCCGCCGCCACCACCACGTTGCCGGCGCCACGCCGCAAAAACACTGTCCCTTCGCCGCGGCCACCGGCTGCCAGCGTCTCCTGCCCCGCTGGCCACCACTTCCGCCGCCGACGCCTCAGCAGGAACGGACTGTGCCCCCGAGGCAACGCTGCTCGTCCAGGGCTCGGCGGACTCAAGCCCTGCCGATCCGGAACCGGGGCTCTCCAGCCAGCTGTGAAGGAGCCGGCCGGGGTCGGTGTGTCGACGACGGGCGCCCCGACCAGCCTCCTCGAAGGTGCGGTGGGTGCTGTCGCCACGGACGCTGCCCTACGTGCCATGGACACCGGTGAGGAGCCACTGATTGTTGTGCTCGGCGATCAAGCGGCCGAGCCAGGGGAACCTGTCGGTGCGGTAGTGAACTGTGATAGCAAGATGCTCGCGCAGGACATGGACGTTGAGGTAGCCTACTGGGAGCTTGTGGGGGAATAGTTTTTTTTAGGTACTGAGATGTAAACCCGGGTTAGGGGAGGGCTTTAAGGGTGGAGGGGTGTGGGAATGCTCATTTATTCCCGCATTCCTCTAAAGTGGTCCCGCTCTCGCGATGGGTGTCGCGGCGTGTATGAGCGTCGGGAGGCGAGACACGGCTGTTTCGTTTTCCCGTGCGCCGCGTAGCCCGCGGGGGCGCGCTGCTGTCCGTCGGGGGAGTGGAGGAAGTGGGGGGGGGGGGGGGGGGGGGTCGACTTCTATTTTTCCGCCAAAAAAACCAAGGAGACGCTCTCTCGGGTTCGGACCACCGAAGGAGGCAGAAGTACGCCAACCCCGCTCCGTCGACAAGGGTCCCTTTGTTCTTTGTTGGAGCACCCCTAGCCCGGTAAGCCTGACCGACCAGTCTATTTTTTACGTTAGCGGAATAAGATTTTTCCAGTGTGTTTTTGTACGTTTTAGTGATTCATTAAATGTGTTTGGTAGAGTCCGGATCTTTGTTTTCGCCCGAACCCGCTGTGGCCGCTGTCCAGCGCGCCGCGGGTTGGAATCGCTATCTTTCTCGCGCGGGAGCCGCTAGGCGAAGCCCGCTTGCCAGGCTGAGCGAGTAAGGGGACCCCGTAGCACCTGAATGCACTTCGCCTTGCGTAGGCAGTGTCTCCAGCCTTTGCGCAGACGTCCGGTGGAAGCGAACGTGTCTACTTCGGCGGCACGTTCATCCAACAAGAGGAATTTCAAATTTCGCTCTTATCTTGTAGCGTCAAATGCTTCTTTGAAGCTTGGGCATCCCCACTCGACGCACGTCCCCACAACTGCCGCGTACACCCTTTGCATACAGAAATTATTTCGTTACACTCGCAAAAAACATAGATATCCTAAAGGCCCCAATATCACACGCGACCTGGTTCGAAACCTGGCCCGCGAAACAAACATTTTCGTTTTGTTTCTTCGGCCCCCCCCTTTCACGGTGATGATTCATAGATGGATGTGAACGGAAATATTTGGGGCAAGTACTCTAATAATGTGTAACGTTAATAACAGTAAGCCTGTGTGCGTTGCCAATCACTTTTTCAGCGGATTGATAAGGTTGTTATTGCCATGGGCTGGTTGCTGTGGATCTTTAGGTGTTTGCATTCATAATATAGAGGTCACTCCTTTTACTATATATTGTGGCACTACCACTCCCACCCATTTCAACATTGAACGCCCTCTTCTGTGACCGCTAAAACTTTCACCCGGTGACATAGATTAAACTTGTGATGAAATAGGACACCCTAACGTTTGGACATCGTTCTAGAAATGGTTACAAGCATTTCAAGTAAATAGGCTATAAACCAGGAAAATGTTTGTGGCACATAAACATTGCAGCAGTGGGCAAAAAGATGTGAAATGAATGCTCAGCTGAACTTGGAGGCCCATGGCCATTTTGATGACTAGCGCTAAATACATTTCCATGGATGCTGTGAAGGAGAACGCATATGTTGGGAAAAATGTCACTATGATGTCTACGTTATTGAGCGCGAAAAGCAAATGTGAGACACAATAGCTAAGGGTGGCGGCAGTCGATGTGGCTCTAAGTAGTGAGAAAACGTCGGTAATGATGTGTACGAGCAAGGACTGTTTTTCGCTATGACAACATATGGCCACCATCACAAGTAACCTTGAAGTTTGGCTCACAATGTACTCCGTATGCGCACGATAATGAATTTGAACTCCTGACCTTTACCGTTTTTTTTAGATCAGAATGCTGAATCATTAGCAGGGCAGCACCTCTTATCAACGGTCTTGGTGCCATTTCGCATACCGAGCATTCTAGGCTCCCTTGATCCGGTACATGTCTCCTAGGATTGCAGCAAGGAGCGAAGACTTGCCGCTTCCAATAAACCCCACGACTCCAACCAATGAGCCAGGGGCTATGTCTAGCTCGACGTCAGCCATTTGCGCCTCAGTTTTTCCATTGAAGGGTGGTGACCACGCAAACGAGCACTTCTGCATCACGACTGCACCTGTGAACACGGAGATGGAAATGACACCAATGTTTAACGCTCGTATAGTCGCTGCTTCAAACGTGTTGTTTGGGCCGGGACATTTAAACTGCTGCACCTCGTGCAACTCTGAAAAGCATTTAACGTCTCTATGCCCAACAGGGAATGGGCAGCGACATTGTGCCCTCGGGAGTTCAAGTGGTACTACGGGAACCGTAGGCAAGGCCATTAACTTCTTCTAATTGAGAAGATTCTACGTGGTTTAACTTCCCCGGATACATATGGCGGCTCAAACGAAAAGCCCACGCAAGAACGGACCCGAAGCTAGAACACATTCGTGTAGAAGCACCTTAGGCAATGCTGCCGTGTGAACGACATGTGCGTTGTTTTCTGCGCCATCAGTTTTGGAAACGGTAATCACAACGCGGCAGCGGTGAAGCCGCGGCCTTTCCTGATAGGTAAGAAGCGGGTTCAGGGGAACCCCGACTCTTTAGCTGCGGAAGTGTTTTGTGCTAAACGCGGCCTTGTGTACTCTGATGTTTTTATCGTGCTTTTCGCCGGTCGTTCGGCTGCCTCTAACCACCTACCAAGATCTGGCAGAACATGGGACACCACGGGATGGAAACCAGCGAAAATAAAAGCAAAACACGAGAAAATAAGAGACAACACAACGCTTGACTAGCAACTGAAATTTAATAGAAGAAGCCGACACACTCTGTGAACAACCAAGTCAACGCATGCGCCAACACGTACGCGTGAAACGAATCAAAATTCATTTGGTACTTAACTACATCTGCTTTCGTATCAACACCACTCAAGTTTTAAGGACGCCGGTTTCTTTATTGGTGAGGGTGATAGACAGTGCGCTAATGCAGCAGCCTTCCTGCTGTTGTCTTATGAAGAACGCCTCCAGTATTTCCCTCTCAAACTTAGTCTTGCCTTTTCCAAGGATCGTTGCACTAGCAAATAATGGTTCGAACTTGCACTGTCGACAGTGAAAGGCAAGGTGTCCAGCTCCTTGAGAACTAACGAACGCGCAATGCTCCATCAGCCGCTGATTGACGCATCGGCCGGTTTGGTAGATGTAAACCTTCCTACACCTCAGCGGAATTTTATAGCGGTCTTAACGAATTTTCTGACATGGTTTGTCTTACACGCGCGTTCCTTTTTTCGCACATTTTGAATGCGTGCGCACAGTCTCGACAGTACACGGTGCGTTAAAGACCACTTGAACCCCGTGCCGGGAAGCAATTTTCTTTATGTTGTGCGACACCTTATGTATTTACGGCATCACCTCAACCTTTCCCTTTTCCTTCTTTTCATCCGGCCCCTCTGACCTTGCAATTTGCCTTTTAAGCTTAACGCGGAGGCCACGTTTGCTGCATTTACTCTCCTAGAAGTAACAAGGCGTTACTTCCGTTCGAGTGAAGCCACTTTAAATGAGTAAAAAGAGGCACAGCCACACTATGTTTCCGCAGCGCGTTAGAGAAAAGCTGCGTCCACGTAATGCAGGAAAGCCTTGAACGCCAGGCTCAAAGGCTAACTGCAGCGGGTTTTCCGCCTCCAGTTCTCACGGCTATCGCTAAGTCCCTCCGCGTAAAGCTTAAAAGACAAAGTTCAAGGTCACAGAGGCGAGATGAAAAGAAGGGAACAGAAAAGGTTGAGGTAATGCCATATATACATAAGGTGATGTCGCACAACATAAGGAAAATTGCTTCGCGGGACGGGGTTCAAGTGGTCATTTCCGCGCAGTGTAAACTCTCCAGACTGTGCGCGCGAATTGGAAATATGGGAAAAGAGAAACGCGCGTGTAAGACAAACCATGCCAAGAAATTCGTTAAGTGTGAGCACAGTGCCATCTATAAAATTACGCTGAGGTGTGCGAAACGGCCAAACTTGGCGATTCGTCAATGAGCGGCTGAAGGAGCATTGCGCGTTAGTTAGTTCTCAAGGAGCTGGACACCTTGACTTTCACTGTCGACACTGCAAGTGCGAACCATTATTTGATAGTGTAACGAATCCTTGGGAAAGGCAGGACTAATTCTGGGAGGGAAATACTCGAGGCGTTCTTCATAAGACAACAGCAGGAAGGCTACTGCATCAGCGCACCGTCTATCACACTCAGCAAAAGAGAAACCGGCTTCCTTAAACTTGAGTGGCGTTGATACGAAAGCAGATGTAGTTAATTGTAACAATAGCATTTTCATTCGTTTAACGCATACGTGTTGGCGCATGCGCTGACTTGGTTGTTCACAGAGTGTGTCGGTTTCTTGTATTAAATTACAGTTGTTAGTCCAGCGTTGTGCTGTCTCGTCTCTCCTTGTGTTTTGCGTCCTTTTTCGCTGGTTTCAGTTCCGTCGACATGTACCAACTGGCCCAGCAAACTGCACTTCTGTGACACCACATGCGGTCGTACCAAGGCTCACTAGGTGCCGCCTGAAACATCTTAAAAGACTGGAGTTCTGGCAACCCGGCTTAAAAAACCCAGATTGGTATAGCTGTAGCATTGTTTGCCATCACCTTTCTTTTATTTTTTTTCTTCATTTCCCTGCTGTAATTTATAGCGTCCTGACACTGGCTATCGGGTACAGCCCGACAAGCTTATTTGGATTGGTCTGCTCCGTCAGGTATTTTATAGCTCTACGACAAATTAAAGCATTTATTCTTATTATTAATATTATTATTAGTTCAAACGGTGCACACAGTGTAGTATATTTGAACTCATTGTGTAGTCAACAGACAAAGAATAAGATCTACCCGCTACGGATCGCGGCTTGCCACAGTAATGGCTGGTTTCCGGAACAGTACGTGTGACTGAAAATTGGGTTAGTTGTTCTGATTGGTTGCAAATAAAAGGTGTTGGGCAACGCCTGTAGGTGCGTATAACAACGATAAAAGTGGCTGATTCTCTTGACTTAAATGCAGTGGCTTCAGCAGGGGCTACGAGATTACTAACCATAGAGCTCAGCGGAAGTTTGAAGTCTGTTTCTTTTCATTTTTCTTCTTAGCATCTTGATTTGATTTGTTCTTGTTTATTTCTAAACTTTAAAAAACACCCAATCTCTCAGTGTAAAATTAATAAAAAAAATGCGTATGCAAAATAGCACCCAATCTCTCAGTGTAAAATTAATAAAAACATGTGTATGCAATACAGCTGGTGCTGAGGTAACGTGACAGCAGTTGTTAGCAGTAGGAAACCTAACAGTTGAAACTAGTGTTACACATGATCGGGTGTAAAATCAAACGATATACACCTATGACAGGACAGTGGCTCAGAAAAGGACAATTAAAAATACTGAAGAACATTATAAGCGATCTGTGTCCGAATAAAAAGCGGCACGTCGCAAAACACTATGGGTAATCTAATGTCTCTGACACGGAAGTATTGTTTTGGAGTACTTGTTACTAGTTAAAATATGAATTGTAAGACGTCATTACGTGACTAAGTGAGGTGTCAAATCGAGGTATGTGGGTAGACAGGAAGCCGCACGGAATAGAACTGCCGAACACAGCTCTTATGTGGCCATCAAAGGTTTTAGAAAAATTGAAATAAGAACGATAATATTCAAATAGAATTGTCGGTACTGTGACTTATCTAACGACAGAAAGGTAATCATGTAATGGTGGTTACGCGCTAGCTTTCGGAGATTTTTACGCTTAAACGTGTCAATCAAAACAAACAGAAAAAGAGTGACTGCAAAATTTTCAAACCACTTAAATAGGGGTAAACCTGTCTCGCCTTTAAAGGTCACCGTAACCATAGGATTCCCCGTTACTACAAGAGATTAATTGGAACCACTGGAGTACTCGAGAGTGTCTAGCATGACGACAAGAAAGAGCCAAGGACATAATAACGCAGCTATGTTGCCAGACGTGCCGAGGCGAAAATCGTGGGTCGTTACTAGATATTCTTAACGGTATAACAATCCTCGCTAGACTGTACAAAAACCGTCATTACATAAAGATAATTAGGTTAAAATAAATAGTTGTTATTTTGAGCTTCCGTCAAAAAAACTACGGGTACAAAAGAAATGACTTTTCGCACTAAGGCTACCTCATTTTTTAACCAACCGTGTTCTTCGCGTCTTCCCCTTTGGTGAAGGTTATTCGTACTCTACAGTGGATTCTTCACAACGACAGGAAGAAACACGACAGATGCACCTCCAAGCCTTGCTGTTTTTTACGTTTTAGGTGTATGTGTGTTGGCTTTTTAGCCTCGTTTTGTATCAAAGGCACAAAGAACCCTGGCAGGGTGTAAATTGTGTATGTCTTAAACTTGCATGAATATTACAATGCCTATGTCGTTTAAGGTGATTTTTGCTCATTGAGTGTGCCGCAGAGGAGAGTTTAATAAAACATACGGGGCACGTATTTGCTATATACAGGGTATCAATTATGGGTGACAGATTTCCAATCCTGGCTTTCTGCATCAAGCTCTACGAAACCTCAAGAGTGCATATTTTCCTTATGACGTATCTATTCTCCAACTTCGGCCAGTGAAAAGGTCGGTCATGTTTATATTACTCAACCAGATATACTAAGAATAGCTTAGTCGGCACTTTCCTGATGATTCACGCGCCTACAGGTTGTTTGCCCTCCTTCAGACGTGTTCATTACCTTCTTTGCTGAACGGGTGCTGTCATTTTTAGGCCTTTGAAGCTCCTCCGCGGGTCGAAGTCAGATATCCTTTTTTAGCGCAAGCGCTGCCTGGTGGAAGAACCAAAACAAAAATAAAAATTTCGAAAGCCATATGCAACATAATTTACACCCTACGAGCCGCTCCTGTCATGGTGTGAATATTCGAGTGCATTTTGTGACGGCTCCCGCTGTATAGTTATTTACCATGCGTGCACAAACGGTCCATCGGAAATGTGGTATTGTCGGCACTTATGTGGCGCCTAAGTTTGATAACCCATTTGAACAGCCAGCTTACGAGCAGCTGGTACTCCAGGAGTCATCCCGGAAGTATGTCATCATATCGACAACATTGGGGCTCTTGCAGTGCACGCGCTTACCGTCTGGCGTAGCTTCAGCACCAGCCATTTTCCAGACGGCGATGGACAACCTGTTCAGGGGCATGGACACGTGGCGGTATATTTCAACTACATCCTGGTGACCGGCACAGATGACACGGGCCACCTGAAAACCTGCACAGTGTCATTGAACAATTGCAGGATGCCGGGCTCGAGCTGGAGAAATGCATTTTCTTGGCCCACAGTGTTGAGCACCTGGGACACGTCATTTCCCAGGCAGGCCTGGCCCCGGCACCCCGCAAAGTGGAGGCTGTGCTCAAGGCGCCCAAGCCCCAGAACAAGAAGGAGCTGCAGAGCTACCTGGGCCTGGTAAACTTCTACAGGAGCTTCCTGCCGAACCTGTCATCGCATCTGCAGCCGCTGCATCTTCTGCTTCGAGATGGACAGCAGTGGGCCTGGAAGAAGGAGCAGGACTTGGCCTTCCAGCGCAGCAAGGAGCTCATCACCAAGGCTCCGGTGCTGGTGCATTTCGATCCGGCCAAGCCTGTTGTCCTGCCCGTAGATGCGTCGCCGTATGGCGTGAAAGTCGTCCTGGCCCACCGGGAGAAAAATGGCCAGGAACGCCCTGTATCGTTTCCATCCCGTCCGCTTTATGCTGCAGAGCAGCGGTACAGCCAGCTGGACAAGGAAGGCCTGTCCCTCATGTTCAGGGTCGAGCGCTTTCACCAGTATCTGTGGGGCCGGAAGTTCGACGCGGTCACGGACCATAAGCCGCTGCTGGGACTGATGGGGCCGGACAAGGCGGGTCCAGTGCAGGCATCACCTAGAGTGGTGCGCTGGGCCTTGAGGCTCGCGGCCTACAGCTACCGGCTGGCCTACCGTCCAGCAAAGAACCTGGCGCCTGATGACGCCCTGAGCCGACTGCCCCTGCCAGAGGTGCCTGCTGCGGTTTTGAGCCTGCAGAAATGTTCATGCAGTAGCACGCTTACCCGGAGGTGCTATCCAGATCGGGAGTGTCGGAGGCGACCAGCCGGGACCCAGTCCTGTCGAATGTCGTCAAGGCGGTGTCCCGAGAAGAGGAGTTGGCGGAGCGGACGTACAGCCACAAAGCTGCTGAGCTGAGCCTGCAGCACGGCTGCCTGCTGTGGGCTTCCGGGGTGGTGATTCCACAGAGCCTGCGGTCCAGGGTCCTGCAGTTGCTGCACGCGGGTGGTTGAGGCGTGGAGAACAATATGGTGGCCCGGTCCCACGTTTGGTGGCCTTGCCTGGACCAAGACATTCCTCGCATCGTGCAGAGCTGCCAAGTCTGCCAGGATAACCAACGAGGCTCGTGTCATGTGTAGATCACCCCCTGGCCGTTCCGAGAGAGAGCCTGGCCTCGCCCACGCGTGGATTTTGGGGGCTCTTCAAGGGCCACTACTTCCTGGTGGTGGTGGAGGCCTTCTCCAAGTGGGTGGAGGTACTGCCAGTCACTAATCCCTCGGCAGGAGCAACCATTGCAGCGCGGCTGCAAGTCTTCACAGCCCAGGGGTTGGCGGACGTCATCGTGTACGACAAAGATCCCGCTTTTGCCAGCGCGGAGCAGCTAGAATGGCTGACGAAGAACGGAATCCTCCGGATGATGGTTCCGCCGTACCACCACGCTTCAAATGGTGCTGCCGAGCGAGTGGTGCAAACTGCGAAGGACAAGCTCAAGAAGAGCAAAGCTGCGGATTTCCGAGCGCAGGTTGTCCGGGTCCTCTTCCAGTACCGGACCACACCTCACGCCGTCACGGGCCGTGCCCCCAGCGAGCTTCTCTTTGGCCCGATCGTGAAGACACCGTTAGACGTGTTGCACCCAGGCCTCCGGTCTACAGCGCTCCTGAATTAGCTGAAGCGGAATCTGGCTGCTGAGAGATGGGTTGCTGTCCTGTGCCTTTGCCAGAGTCTGGGGCTCCGGTCTTCGCCAGCAACTTCCAGTCTGGTCCACCTTGGTCTGCCTGGCTTGTAGTCTCTCCTGCAAGTGCGTCGTCACTGCTCGTCCGCACGTAGGACGGGACCACGTGGCACCGGCATGCTGACCGTGTGAGGCCTTGCCTGGAAACCTGAGCCGCACCGCCAGGAAGCCAGTAGGCCGAGGAGGGAACAGCTACACCGGCCGCTGCCAGCGAAGCACCAAGGACTGGTGCTTATTGGGCCACTGTGGCGCCACTCGCAAGTCCGGTGCCACCTGCAATGCCGACCGCTGCAGTCCTTTCAGACGGTGCGAGTAGCACAGGCAGCACCAGACGCTGCCACGCGCGGATCGACACCTTTACCCAGAAGGAGGACGCGACCGCGGAGACCGTCGGACCGGTACTCGCCGGGGTAACAGGCGTAGTTTTATTTAAACTGGGAAACAGCGCTTTAAACGAGGACAGCGAAGAAGAAGACACAGACACTAGCGCTGACTATCAACTGAGCAATATTTTATTGCTTGCGGAAATATAAAGGAAGAATACAATGACGTCACATGCGTGAAAAAGAAAAAGAAAAACACAAACAAACTACAGGCGCATCCGCTATGCCAAGATAACTCGAAATTACATGTTCAAGTACACAAGTTCCTTCTGATACAGAGCTACGGAAGGGGTGCTCACCGCATGCGTCACCACGCTGGGGCGATCTGCCACGCCTCGTAGATTTCGCGTGCGCGTGTGTCGCGGAACCTCTTGAGTATCTTAGTTTCTTCCAAACGCGGGGAGCACTTACAGGCCTTGCAGGCCTTGCAGTGCGTTGCCAAGTTGCTTCCTGTGCCGGTTTTAAGGGAGTACGCATGCTCCCTTAGGCGCTCGTTCAGGCAACGCCCGGTCTGCCCCACATACACACGACCACATGCTAGGGAACCCTCGTACACGACGCTGTCGCGGCAAGCCACGAAAGTGCTTCGCGTGCTTTGTCATGCATCGCACATTTTTGCGCCCTGGCGAGTTCACCTTAGCACACAAACTTCCAAGTTTTCTCGGAAGCCGAAAACACTGTCCGCACACGTCTGCCTTTTTCAGCGACCTTTTGATCCGGTGGGATTACCTTGTGGATGTACGGTATGAGCTTAGGGGCTTTTTTTCCGCTTGTCTTCTTGGGCCTCGTGGGTCGAGCGGACTTTCTTCAGGAGCGCTTCCGCAATTCCAAGGACCAAGGCCTGTGGGTAGCCTGCCGACCGCAACCGCTGCACTTGCGTGTCCAGGCTGCACTCCATTCCGTGAGGACACGACCTCGTTTAAAGCGCTGTTTCCCAGTTTAAATATGAACCAACTAGCCCAAACCCAAACATTAGGTAGTTTTATTTGTTTGTGTTCGACCAACAAACTGGAGGATAAGCGGTGTGACAAGTACGGGATGCCCCGGACCCTAATTATGGTTGGCCGCTAGGTTTGGTGGCACCGCCAAGCTCAGTGGGCAACATTGTGTTCAGCTGGCAATAAACACCGACGACTACAGCAGAGCAGCTCGCGGTCAGTCACCGTCACCAACAGCCGGCTGCAGGTTGTCACTCGGCTGGAGAGTACCGCGACCCTCCCACGTTTACGAATGCGGGGCAAATCGTGACACTAACCATCTGTCGGAAGTACATATATTCTGTTACTTCTTCTGGCGTTTTGTGGACTAAGCTGAAGAAGCCGTTTATGGCAGGCTTATGCCTCATTACTTTTGATTTGTTCATATTTATTTTTAGCCTCACAGACGTGCTTTCTGATTCCAGTTCCTTAACTATTGCTTGCATGTGTTCTGCAGGCTCACTTAGGAAGTATGTGCCGTTCGCAAACCTCAAATAGTTCAAGTATTCCCGTTTACACGTCTTCCTGTTTCCACAGTCAAGCTTTTTGAAAAACCCCTCAGACATGCCGCGAATAGATTGGTAGATATGGTATTTCTCTTCCTTACTCCTTTTCGGATTGGAAATTTATCGCTTTGCTTGTAGAGTGTTATCCTGCCGTCCATTCCTTATATACGTCTTCTAGAAGTCTTACGTAGGTTTCTTCTATTACCTGGTCTTTTAGTGTTTTTAAACCGGCTTCGGTGAGTACGGAATCAAACGCTCTCTCGTAATCTATAAATGCCATGTGAACGGGTTTAGTGTACTATGCGGATTTTTGTATCATTTGATCGAGAACATGAACAGGATTTATGGTTGAGTACCGACTCCGAAACCCAGCCGACTACTTGGGTTGTTGAAAATATAGGCTATCGCGCTACTGCAGCTTGTCAAGAACTGAGAGTAGGCTGATGGGCCTGTAATCTTGGGGTCCTTGGGATGTTGCTTCTTATGAATGAAAATAATGTTGGTGGTTTTCCCAGCTATTTGCAGTTTTTGAGCCCCCAAGCCTTCCAAAAATAGTACAGCAAACTTTTAAAACACAATATCTCCTCGATCCTTCAAAAGATGTACGGTTATGCCGTCGTCTCCTGCACCTTTTCTGATTTCGATGACATTGAGAGCCTTTCCTACTTTCTCTTAATTTACGAGCGGGACATCGCAGCTTTATTTTGTACTTCCAGTAGTTCCCCCTGGTCTAACGTCGCTATCACACAGTGTTTTGTAGAATTGTTCGGCTATTTTTATTATCTCGTCCAAGTTGTGCGTAATCTCTGAGTGCGTACATCCTGTCTTTACCGATGGCTAGCTTTCTCCTAATGCTTTTAGCCTTCTCTCTATTTGCAGTGTTTTCTCGATTACTGCCATGTTATATGCACGAATGTCGCTTGTTTTGCTTCTATTAATCAGTTTCTACAGCTAGGCTAAGTGAATTCGATCCGCCGTACTTGGCAGCTACACGTTCCTACTTTTGCCAATGTCCTTTGTTTTCTTAGTTTTTCCACTTTGTTCTCTACATGTTACCTCTCCCGAAGCTGCTGGAGATTCACTGAGTCCCGATCTTAGGTTATTAATCACAGCTAAGCTGTTTAGCAAATTCTAATTGTTCGTGTCCGCAGTTAAAAATAGCAAGAAAATGCTGAGCGCACGCACGTATTCGCGGGCCTCGCGGTGAGCACCGCGGAGTTAAGAAAACCAAGAAAATGACTGGCGCCCCTGTGTGCGGGCCTCGCGACAACCGCCAAGCGTGCCCTGCGTAAGTTTGTCAAGCAAAGCAGGCCCACTAAGGGAGACTGGCGAAGATTGCGGCGACCGCCGGAAGTTAAAAAACCAAGAAATGCCAAGCGCTCGTGCGCGCGTGCCTCGCGGTGGCCACGCAGACTCCCTTGGGCACGTTTGTCAAACCAAGCATACCCATTTAGAAAGATTAGCCCAGATTGACCAAAAAACTCCAGGGTTTGCCATAATATTAGGGACACTCGCTTGGAACGAGAAAGACATGTCAAAGCCCCTCGAAGGTGATGTCCAAAAATTATCGCTTCCAAAAAAAAAAAACGAAAGCTCACACTTGTAACAGTAAGGATGAAGTAACAGTCGTTGCAGCCACGATGAATGAAATCGGCTGCAATCGCTGCCTTAAACCATTGTGATTTTCGTGAGGGTTGCGTACAGCTTCGCTAACTTCAAGTCTTACGCGCGAGTGTAGGCTTCCCTC
The DNA here is from genome assembly GCA_013339765.2 of Haemaphysalis longicornis. Classification (NCBI taxonomy): domain Eukaryota; kingdom Metazoa; phylum Arthropoda; class Arachnida; order Ixodida; family Ixodidae; genus Haemaphysalis; species Haemaphysalis longicornis. The sequence goes on from CM023457.1 coordinate 120,084,112, forward strand.
ATTTATAGCCTGTCTGCACTGACTTCGTTCGGCTCGTTTAAAAGTGAGTACCTGTTTTGAAGCGTTATTTTAAACTCCTGCGATTTGGCTCTGACTTACTTCATGCGGGTTTTTTTTTTGTCAGAAGTTTCCGTTTTTTCACTTCTGAGATTCCCGCTCCCGGAAAAAACGGCGGATTTTTTCTCGACTTCTAATTTCGCTTATTTATCACTGCATCAAAAAAAGACGACATACCTCATTCGGCACTATAGAATCTTTCAAAAATCAGCCGAATAGGACTGGCAATAAGGACTGCAACCTTGATATGTGTCCTTACGGAGCCCCTCGTCCCGTATCTTTGTTCTGTACATGCGTTACGAGGGTATGGCTCCAGCAGTCCGGAAATGCCAGTAGCTATCCCCGACTTTCGATCACGTCTTCTGTTGCGGCCGCTTGGAAGAGCACGTTCTACGTCCCCCGCGGTGTTCGAGGAGCGGCGCTAGTTGACCGGCGTCAGAGGAGTTGTAAGTATAAACCCCCGTGGTAAAGCAGAGAGAGGAGCTGCCGCGGGATAGCACAATTGGTTAGTGCATCGCACGAGTTATTGCGGGAAATGTGGGTTCAATTCTCGGTGCCGGAAAAAAACGGCGGATTTTTTCTCTACTTCTATTTTCGCTTACTTATCACTGCATCAGAAAAAGGCGAACATACATCAATCGGCAGTATAAAATCTTTCAAAATTCAGCTGAATAACACTGGAAATGAGGACTGCAACCTTGTTACATGGCGTTGCCCAGTCCCTCGTCCCGTATCTTTCTGCTCTGCTACATACATACGTACGCACGTACATACATTGTATATATATATATATATATATATAGTGTTTCAGAAATGGGAAATGAGGAGCTCGGTGAAAACCTCGGAAAGCAAAGGAAGGCATGCGGTATGTCCTAGACACTGATGAAGAATTTCTTGAGTCAGAAAGAAAGTGGTGAAAAAATGCCCGCCGGGTGGGGTTCGAACCCACGACCTCCAGAATACCGGTCTGGGGCGATAACCACCACGCTACCGGCGGGAATGTTTCCCCACCACGTTTTGGGGTATTTATGTCATGGTATTTTTTGTTTCCTGCACTTGGGGGTGGTAGCCAGCGCCACTCGGACTGCTCGGGGTGAAGGGGACCTTCGCTTATGCCCCGGGCAGTGACTCGAGTGTCTACGACATGTCGAGAGGGGTGGACCCTCATAAGTTACCTTTGGCACCAAGACTGCCCGAACAGAGGCCTTCGCTTTTCATGTAGCGAATCACAAATGGGAAATGAGGGGCTCGGTGAATTAACACAGAATAAGGGTTCTAAGTCAGAAAAACCTCGGAAAGCAAAGGGGTCAATGCGGCAGGCCATAGAAACAGATGAAGAATTTTTGAGGTTAGAAAGAAAGTGGTGAAAAAATGCCCTCTGGCGGCATCCAAACCCACGACCTCCAGCATACCGGTCTGGTGGGATAACCACTACGCTACCGGCGGGGCGGTCCCCCCCCCCCCACTTTATCGGGTATTTATGTTAAGGTATTTCTTGTTTCCTGTACTTGGGGGTGGTAGCCAGTGCCACTCGGACTACTCGGGGTGAAGGGGAGCTTCTTTTTTTTAACCCCCGGGCCGTGATTCGAGTAATCTCGACATGTCGAGAGTGGTCAAGGCAGCGTTTGAACCGTCTTAAGCTAACCTTTGGCACCAAGAACCGGTATTCTGGAAGTCGTGGGTTTGGACCCTACCCGGCGGGCATTTTTCACCACTTACTTTCTGAGTAAAAAAATTCGCATCGTTTCTATGACACACCACATTCCCCCGTTTGGTTTCCGAGGTTTTCTGACTGCCAACCCTTATTCTTATATATATATATATATTATTTATTTATTTATGAATATATAATTTTCTGCGTTTGCTTCTCGTTTGCCTATCGAACGCAACTAATTAAGAGTTTAGCGCACCCAAGCTACTGCTGAGTTCCGCGGCACGCTGTGGTGGAAGGCTCGGTCTAACTACATGTTTACCATGCGGGAATCTTCAACGTGGGCAATCTATTATCGCGGGTATAAGAAGAACGAAGCTTACGGCACATCCTCCGGAGAAGAAAACCCGCTTTCCGACATGGTAAACATGGTGTAAATACATCGCCCTCATCTTCAACAGTACATTTCCTGAGTCCTGCCACAACGTCACAATATCTACACATGGCCAAATTCGCTTTTGGCCTCTATCTGAAAAACGGCACCCGCGGCGGGGATCGAACCCGCGTTGCTGGGCTGAGACGCAAGAACACTTAGGCACTAAGCCACTGCGGCGTAATCTTTTGCCTTTGATGAAAACATTCGGTCAGCGTACAGTGCTTGGAAACTTTGAAGAAATGGAATTTTCGCTTCAATATTTTGACTTTGTTTAATTCTTCCGGGCTTGGCTTTGCAGATGCCTAAAAAGTAACGTCGTTAGCCCGATCAGAGTTACATCGCTCCTTGCGTGTGTGTGCTGTGATTTGGGAGTCATTGGGCCTGTCTGAGCCTTTGGGAAGACGTGCGAGACTTGGGTACACAGAAAAAATGAAGAGGGTATGAATTGTATATTAGTGTACCCAACATAATACCTTGCTATCGACACAAAACCTTGTGGATGAGACAAGCGGGGCAAAGCCATCGAACGTGAGAACAATAAAATCGGTTGCTCCTGTGGTGGGCGTTTACCGCACACAAACACCTATTTTTTTCTCAGCCGTTTCAATCCCCCAATACAGTTTTTTAAATTCGTTTTCATCCCTCCTCCTTCTCGGTCACAGTGTAGCATGGCGTACTAGGAAGGCCCATAAACGCCGCCCACGGTGCTTTCGAATTTTCCCTTCTCGCCCTTGTCGTGATGTGTTTTGGTTGCCTTCTCTACACAAGAGGCAGGCTGTAACAAAGTTTAAATACACCATTTCTGCTCGTTTAGTCTAACCGGCTGTAAAGAATCGTCAAGATGAAGCATGGGTTAACATCTAGATGAATCACTTTCCTGCTCTATTACGGGTCGGTTGCGGGGATGGCACCGGGGTGTGAAAAAATTGTTCACCTGTCTAAAATTTCGGATTGCTTGCCCACACTCGTTCATGAACAGGTCCGTCGTGCTCAGTAAGGACACGCAGGAGAACGACAGCGCCGGAGTTAGCAGGATACGAGGCTCCAGCAGTGGGAGAGTTGAGAAAAGATGACCGTCAGCTGAAAGAGATCCACCGCGCAGCGGTGAGACACAAACAAGTTCAGCACACTGAAACTGGAGATGTAGTTCTGCGTGTATATCTGCGCAGCAATTGGGCTGTACAAACTTTCCACAGACGTTGCTGACGCAGGAGAGTTAACAAGCCGGCGAAAGGATATCGTGATTGTCTGCACAGGGCGTGTTCAGGATGGCTGACAGTGAGCGCCCGAAGTAATCATTACTGGACAGTCGGCGTCCACCGCTGATACTTGCTACGGTATTTCTTTGTCGCAATTATTTGTTTGCACTTCTTTAAAGGCAAGCGGAGACTCTTACAAGCACAACAGAAGCCGACCGAAAAAGATGCCAAACCACCCTTCGCTTTAGAAGCTCTTCAAAGCATGATTGTAATAAAACGTTCTGGCCACCACAGGTTTGCGATGTCCAACATAATGACTGCACAGTTATCATCGACAGTAAGTCAATCTCATATGGTAGCCTATTGAGACATTACTCCGTGCAAACTGTCAGCGAGGGAAGCTTACGTGTACTATTAGAGGGGCTCGTGGACGTTACCTGGATATCGTTGGGATAAGCGAAATTATACCTGGGAAACCATCATGGAGTTCAGTAGCGGGCATAATCTGGGATCAACAGCCCCTCAAGAAAAGAAGGAGCGCAGGGTGAAATTCTTGATCTATAGGGAGATCACATCGAATGTGGAGGAGATCTAAAGTAATCATGAAACAGTCCTAGCCTTTGTGATCAAGCTAAATAAGGTACACATATGCTACCCATGTTGAAGCTCTCAAATTAGGCTTTCCGCATCATTAAGTTTGCTCATTTTCGGTCTTATTCTATGCCCCTACACATTAACCTTAATATGCTTCTGGTAAAAAAATTATTTTTAAGAAATCTGGCTTCACTTTTGTATCGCTTTGTTTCATAATCACATACTCAATGAAGGATTGGGGAGCATCTCATTAACACAAATAACACCCGATTCCCTGCCCGAAACAATTTCTTGACGCCAAAAGTGCTACGAACTACGGCAAACAGACCGCAAAGTCTGCTGGCGTGTCGACATTGAACAATATACCGGAAGAAATGAAGTCAAACTACACATTACACTTTTTTCGTAAATTCTTTAAATTATATCTGCTCAGAGAACTACATGTCCAGTAAACCGTTTGTGTTTTTGCTTTGTATAATTGCTTTTGCTGATTATTGGTGTGTATATTATTAATGAAGTGTTCTTGTATGGTTCCTGTTCGATGTATTGTTTTTGCTTGTCTTCAGTATATTTTAGGATGGTCTAAAACCTGCTCAACTGCTTGCTGCGTGTTGTTCTATTAAAACGACGCCATGTGACAAGGTCCCCTGACAGTTCTCAACTTCGGGACCTCTTGTTTCTGTAGTCGCTTATGTTGTCCAAAAGGTGAAATAAACGTGAAACCAGGAACCTGAAACCTGAAACAAGGTATGGTACCAGCCTCTACACCAACCGCTAGCTAGGATGATAGGGCCGTGGAAACTTTCTACGAGGGCGCCGAATCGGCAATGAATTACAAAGTAAGGCAGGGCGCGATTGGGATGGAAGACTATCGCAAAAGCAGGCGAGAAGGAAGCAGTATAAAGGTCAGTATGAAACTGGAATAGGCAATCACTACCATAGGTCAGCGTACTCACTCTGAGTACACTCAGTTGTACTCATTTGTACTGAAACTCACGAGTGAGTACAATGATGAGTGAGTACACACCCAGATTAAAAGTGAATACGATGACGACTGAGTACAGGGGTAAGTCCACTGCTCGTGAGTACAGTACCAATGACTACAACTACTCATGAGTATGAGTTCTCAAGAGTATGAGTACTTATCAGTAAACAGTACTCATGATTACTCATACGCATGAGTACTCAAGAGTATGTGTAATCGTGAGCATACATACTCATGAGTATAGTACTTTATGAGCACAATACTCATGAATACTGTATTTGCGAGTGACTGCACTCGTAAGTACAGTATTGCAAAAAAAGTTCTATCATGAATTCGAGTCGGAACGCGCGTGTACGAGTCGCAAACGTTTAGCGGTGCCGCTGTGCAGCTTAACTCTCGAGAATGGTAAAATCAGACAACGAAAAGTGCGCCTCCCTCCTTTCCTTGTCCCTGTTTGGCACTGTTAGCGCTTTATGGTGGTCGCGCCTTAAGAAGTCGCGGTGAAAAGGGAAAAACCAAGGAGTAAGGTCCCGGCGTGAAGCGCGGCCGCACTTGGTCGGTTTCTACGCCACGTGTTGATTGGCGCAGCTACTTTTGTTTACAAATACGCGGCCTGGCGACGCGTAGCTGCTTCGTTCCCCTTGGTCCGTTCAAGTTGTTTGAGGGGAGGCGGTGGGGCTGCTAACAATGCATGCCCTTCGCGCAGCGAAGCCGCTCTTTTCCAGTCTTCAGCCGTTTCAACAGTCTGTTGAAGCGCCTCCTTGTAGCTAATTTTAAGGACGATAGTCTTTGTTTGGCTACTCGAGAATGTTGGCCTTTCTGTCAGTCTGTCTGTCTTCTGTGTCTGTCATAAAGATAATTTATTATTGCAACTTATATGACGCCCTCTGTATACATGGGAGCTTCCTGCCCCGTACGTTTTTCTTGCAGTACTTGCAGCGATAGGTCATGTTGAAAAACTCCTTGCCAGGGCCGATGTAATCAGTGGTCCTTCAAACTGTCCGGCATACGAAAACCTCAATTAAAGATTGGGGAGCATCTCATTAACACAAATAACACCCGATTCTCTGCCCGAAACAATTTCTTGACGCCAAAAGTGCTACGAACTACGGCAAACAGACCGCAAAGTCTGCTGGCGTGTCGACATTGAACAATATACCGGAAGAAATGAAGTCAAGCTACACATTACACTTTTTTCGTAAATTGTTTAAATTATATCTGCTCAGAGAACTACATGTCTAGTAAACCGTTTCTGTTTTCAATGCAGAGCATTTCAGTAAATCACGATGTCACCCGCGTTGACGTCCGTAGTCCGCACCGCACCCCTCCCTACTATATAAAAAAAAATACTATCCGGCGCCCGGTTTCGATCCCTCGACCCTGCGGGCGGAACGCAATCTACGTGGAAGCTCTACCCACTGCGCCACAAAGCCGACACAGAATGGGACTCTACAAACGCGCCTTATATCGTTGAGTCATTCAAATTACTCGTGACGAGCGCTCTCTCGTCAGCAGTTGCCACAAGTGCAACAACATTAACGTAACGCAAACTACTTAACGTCGTGCGCCCCCGTAAATGCTCTGCATTTGATCGTGCTACTCGCGAGGGGGATGTTTCACTGCGTCTTCTCTTGGTCGCGGGACCCGTGGCGCCATCTGGCGGGGGCGCGGCACAACTCGTAGCACTTTCTTTGAAAAAGCGCCTCGAAAGCGCGGAAAATATGAAATACGGATGACGCGCTTTCGAGGCAATCCGCCGACGCGGCTGCTTTGTGTACAGACTCGGCGGCGAGCGTCCCGGGATTCTGGTGCCAACCGAACCCCATTTCGTCGCACGCCGACGATGGGACGCGGGTTGCAGACAGCAGCGATAAGTCGGTCTGTCTGTGATCTTGATGTTGCGGGTTCGACACCTGTATGAACAGCTTCCGAACTGGAAATGCACTGTGGAAGATTATTTGATTTGTATAATTGCTTTTGCTGATTATTGGCATGTGTATTCTTAATGAAGCGTTATTGCATGGTTCCTGTTCGATGTATTGTTTTTGCTTGTCCTAAGTATGTTTTAGGATGGTCTAAAACCTGCTCAACTGCTTGCTGCGCGTTGTTCTATTAAAAGGACGCTATGTGACGAGGTTCCCTGACATTTCTCAACTTCGGGACCTCTTGTTTCTGTACTCGCTTATGTTGTCCAAAAAAGTGAAATAAACCTGAAACCAGGAACCGGAAACCTGAAACAACGTATGGTATATGGTGCCAGCCTCTACACCAACCGCTAGCTATGATGATAGGGCCATGGACACTTTCTGCGAGGGCGCCGAATCGGTAATGAATTAGGAAGTAAGGCAGGGCGCGATTCGGATGGAAGACTATCGCAAAAGCAGGCGAGAAGGAAGCAGTATAAAGGTCAGTATGAAACTGGAATAGGCAATCACTACCATAGGTCAGCGTACTCACTCTCAGTACACTCAGTTGTACTCATTTGTACTGAAACTCACGAGTGAGTACAATGATGACTGAGTACACACCCAGATTAAAAGTGAATACGATGACGACTGAGTACAGGGGTAAGTCGACTGCTCGTGAGTACAGTACTCATGAGTACACTACTCATGAATATGAGTACTCATGAGTATGAGGACTGATGAGTACACAGTACTCATGATTACTCATACTCATGAGTACTCAACAGTATGAGCACTCGTGAGCAGACATACTCATGAGTATAGTACTCATGAGTACAATCCTCATGAATACTGTATTTGCGAGTGACTGCACTCGTGAGTACAGTATTGCAAACAAGTTCTATCATGAATTCGAGTCGAAACGCCCGTGTACGAGTCGCAAACGTTTAGCGGTGCCGCTGTGTAGCTTAACTCTCAAGAATGGTAAAATCAGACAACGAAAAGTGCGCCTCCCTCCTTTCCTTGTCCCTGTTTGGAACTGTTAGCTTTTTATGGTGGTCGCGCCTTAAGGAGTCGCGGTGAAAAGGGAAAAAACCAAGGAGTAAGGTCCCGGCGTGAAGCGCGGCCGCACTTGGTCTGTTTCTACGCCACGTGTTGATTGGCGCAGCTACTTTTGTTTACAAATACGCGGCCTGGCGACGCGTAGCTGCTTCGTTCCCCTTGGTTCATTCAGGTTGTTTGAGGGGAGGCGGTGGGGGCTGCTAACTATATATGCCCTTCGCGCAGCGAAGCCGCTCTTTTCCGGTCTTCAGCCGTTTCAACAGTCTGTTGAAACTGCTGAAAGAGACCCGGAAGCGCCTCTTTGTAGCTAATTTTAAAGACGATAGTCTTTGGCTACTCGAGAATGTTGGCGTTTCTGTCAGTCTGTCTGTCTTTCTGTGTCTTTCTTTCTGTGTCTGTCTTTCTGTGTTCCGCGGCGCAAGCGCGCTGTGCGCATGTGCAGCGCCCTCTCTCCGCGGTCTCCTCTCCTTCGGGCGCGCTGCGCATATAAGCGGAGTGCCGCGCTCCGGTGGTCTCTCAGTCGACGGTCGTCCGCGCTACGATTGCCCTCTCTCTCTCTCCCTCTCTCTCTCTCGCATTACCCGACGATTGCTCACGCAATTCGAGAAATCGACCCAACGGAAACGCACAATGGAATCCCCTTCAGCGTCGCATTACACCAAGGTTCCCGCTAGGGGAGGTGGGCGTAATTTTTTATGCCTCGGTTCTTGTTGGTGACCCTGCAGATCATGCTCAGAATTTGCTCGGAAGTTGTCTTGATCTTGTTGACAGCCGCGTACGCCTTTCCGTCGTACCTCAGCAGGAGCCCTTGGATCCGGATCTGCTGCGTGGGCTTGATTTCTTTTCCTTCGATGGTGACTACCAGGTTCGGCGCCGGCTCTTTCTTCGGTCTGCCGCGTTGCACCATGAGTAGCTCGTACTTCAGCGGGGCGCAGCTCAGGCCACATGTTTTTGCGTGCTCGGTCGTTTCCGCTCTCTGCAAGGCTTCCTCCACTCTGGCATCGGACCCCGCGCGGTTCGTCCACACCGTTATGTTGTCGGCGTAGAACGCGTGGTCAACGCCTTCGATTTCGTTTAGTAACTGGGGCAGGGGCAGGAGGGCCAGATTGAAGAGCAGAGGCGACAAGGCCGATCCCTGAGGGGTGCCCCTATCTCCGAGCTCTATTGGCTGCGACTGTTCCTCTCCTATCCGGATGGTCGCCGTTCTCTGTGTCAGAAAGTCTTTGACGTAACCGTACGTTCTGCAGCCGCATCCCGTCTTGCGCAAATTCTCAAGCACGCTGGAGTGTGACACGTTGTCGAGGGCCCCCTTGAGGTCCAGTGCCAGTATACCTTGTGGTGTGTGTCTGGATGCCTTCTTGATCACTAGTTCGTGCAGCTGGACGAGGACGTCTTGCGTGCTCAGGTGCTGACGGAACCCGTACATGGTCGCCGGCATCTGGCCCGTCTCGTCCAGGAATCCTTCCAGTCTTCTGAGGACCATGCGCTCCATGACCTTGCCCACGCAGGACGTTAGCGAGATCGGTCGCATGTTCTCGAGTGTCAGAGTCTTGCCCGGTTTGGGTATGAACCTCACCTCGGCTTCTTTCCACTCTGCGGGCAGCTCCGAGCGTTCCCAGGTTCTGTTGATGTGCCTTAGGAGCTCCTGAGCCGCTGCATCGCTCACGTTCAGTAATTTGTAGGTTATTGCGTCCCTGCCGGGTGCGCTGTTCTTCTTGCTTTCGTCAATTGCCGTTAGCAGCTCCGTGATGAAGAAGGGCTCAGTCCAAATCCGCATTTTCCGGTCCCCATACTCCTCAGGTATCGGGAACTGTCCCTTTTCTGTTTTCAGATACTTTGCTTTGAGGTCCACGATGAGTCTCTGACCGTCTCCTCCGTAGACGTTAAACACCTTGGTGAGGTTGCGATTGGTTGCAGACTTGCTGCTTAGCGGGTCGATCAGGTGTCTGAGCAGGCACAAGGTGCTTCGCGCCGACAGCTTGCCCTGCAGTCCGTCGCAGGAGCTCATCCAATTTTCGCGGCACAGCTTGGCGGCGTATTCGGAGATTTGCTTGTTTGACCAGCTTCTTGTTGCGTCTCTGGCGTTTCCAGCTCCGCGTGAGGGAGTGTCGCGCCGCCCACATGTGGGCGAGCTTAGAATGGACGAACGGTGTCTGTGCCGTTGTGGTCACTTCCTGCGTGAACGTATCGAGCGCAGTTTTTTGCTCTTTCGCCCACTCCGTGTGCGTCCTTTGGCTGGCGCCCTCCGCTTCTTCCTCGGGAGTCTCCTCCGCGTTTTCCTGTCCACTTACGCATGCAGTCCCAGTCGGTGATTCTGGCCTTGCCGAGGGCCGCCGGGATACTGGGTCTCTTGATTGTTACGCTCAGGATGTTGTGATCCGACCCGAAGTCGACCTCCTCATTGCGCTAAGTAGTGTCTAAGGATCCCGCCAGCCATGATAGATCCGGTACAGTGTCGCGGCTCGCACTGTTGCCCCTTCGAGTCGAACTGCCCGGCTCGTTGAGGAGTGCTATCTCCTGGTCTTACATCGCCTTCGCTAGGGCCTTTCCGCGTTTAGATTGATATTTCTAGCCCCATTGGTGTGCGGGGCGTTGAAGTTGCCGAGCATCAGGAGCGGCCTGTTCCCCGCCAACTGCTTCGTCTGGCTCACCATCTTGTCAAAGTCGTACTTCCTGCGTCAAGGTCGGCAGCTACGCGCTTATCACGAACAGGTTTCCGCTGCTTCCGATGGTTCTCGTGTGGATCTCGACCAGGGTGTGCTCGCAGCCCTCTTGCGCCATGGGGTGCTGGGTTGCTGCCACGTTGTTGCGCAGCAGGATCGCCGTGCCCCCTTCCGTAGGGTCCGTGTAGGACACGTATCCCGGTAGTATGGGTCTACCGTGCGTCTCCTGTAACGCAATCACGTCCGGCTTCTGGTCAATGCCGTCAATCTGTAGTTGAAGTTCGGCAGCCTTGTTGCGGATGCCCCTGCAGTTGCATTGGTAAAGTAACGTTGTCTCTCCCCCCCGCAGGATCTCTCCGTACGGTTTGGGCTCATCTTCGTCCGAAGTCGTTACGCGGGCGCGTCTGCTCGCAACCGTCTCCCTGATTCTACTGGCGCGACCCTTTTTTAAGGCCGCAAATCGGCTCTTTGCCGTCATTCCCGCCATCTTGGTGGCTTGACGCTCTTGCTTGATTAACATGCCCTTCACCTGGGTTTTCATAGCTTGCACTTCGGCTCGAATGACGCCGTACTGTTCCGTAGTTTGATTGATGGCCGCTAGGATCGCTGCCATGTCGCCCCCTTGCTGCGGTTGCTGTTTCCGACTAGACTGTGGCATCGCCGTCTCCTCGCGCCTCGAGGTTTCGGCGTCCATCTCCTCTTGGTTTGGCTGCGCCGACGTGGACGGGATCGGCTGTCCTCGCGCGATACTAGACGAGGGTGGGTCCCTTCATGGCGCTTTGAGCTTTGCATTAGCATTCCCAGACGCTTCGTTTGGTTTGACTGCCCGAGCCGCGGTCCTAATGCTAGCTAGCGCATCCATCTTCTCCATCAGTGCCTGATTTGCATGTTCTGCAATTGGGATGCTGAGTGTTTTGCTTTTTTATGAGCTTTTTGAGTTCTGCGCACTCACCGCACTCTTTTCGAGTCTCGGTGTTTTGATTCATGGTTGCGGGGTAAGGGGAGGGAGAGGGCTTGAGAGGAGGAAACTCCTTCTCGTTAGCGAGAGCGACGGGAGAAATGTCGGTCCAGCCCACCTTTTCACGGCGTTCCTTCGTCGACTGGACCCTCCCAGGGCTCTTGACCTGGACCTGGATCTCAAACGGGACTCTTGCCGTCGCCCACTCCTGCTCCGGCTTCCGCTTCTCGCGGCCGATGGCGTCTGGCCAGCCCACTGGGGCGTCCAGGGACCGGGACCGTTGGCGGCTCTGGTGTTCGCCCTTGCAAAGTGGTGTTCTCCAGCGGCTCCGGGAACAGCTGCTACGTTGGTGTCACCCTGTAAGACCACTGTTTCTTGGGTTCTCTTCGTCTTCCGCCCGGCGGCGCGCTCAGCGCCGGCGTCGTACCATGTACGGTGTCTTGAATCGTGACTTGCATGCCCGGTTGGCGGTGAGGTGCTTTCCGCCGCAAAGGCCGCACGTGGGGATGCAGGTGTGCTCTGCGTCCGGGTTGGCGATGCCGCATCAATGGCAGATGTGATTTTGGTGACTGGGGCACACGTTCATGCGATGACTGACGCGGCCGCACTTTTAGCAGACGTCTATATGCTTGCGGTGTCACGAGCACTCCATCAGCAGGTTCCCGTAGCGGACGTAGTTTGGGACTTTGGGGCTCGTGAAGGTGATGACGACGGACTTGGTCTTGCCAATCCGGCTCACCTGAACTGCCGTCGGGTTGTGCTCGTGGACAACGAGCTCTTGTATTTCTTCGGCGGTGTCCGTTAGCGGGATTCCCCGTATGACTCCCTTGACTGTAGCGTGGGGCGCCGATTCTTACGCGCTCACCTCGTGGACCGTCGCGTTGATGACGATGTGCTCCACCTGGGCGTACTTGTTGGCATTCTCCCTTTTCGGTGTGCTTACGACAAGGATGTTCTGGTGACAATTTGAGCAAACGACGTCGTTCTTGGCCATTGGCCCTGTCGACTTGCGCCGCCAAGGTGATGGCTCAGCTGATCTCCACTCGGGACACTTGTCCTACTTGGAGGCCGCCCCGGGGTCTCATCGCAATCTTGATGACTTTTTTTTTAAAGGTCCAGCATGCGGGCAGCCCGCAGCAACTTCCCCTTGTTTACACTCCCCGTCTTCCGGTGACGTGGGCGTTCGTCGGTGGTGCCCCCGAGGGCTCCGCCACGTCGGCTGTCGCCGTTGGTGGCTTCGGCTGCAATCTTGGCCTGCCTGCTTGCTTGGCGATAGGCTTAGCTTTTCTTCGCCTTTTTGCCTGAGTTGCTCGCCAGCCATTTTTCACCCCAGTGCTTTGGATACTTGCTCTGGCGGATATTTCTTCGCCGTCGACTTCGATTCTCATAAGGGTCGACATTTTAGGTCAGTGTCCGCTCTTCCAATTAATGACAGGGTCGGTAATAGCTATAATTTGTCGAGCGAGAGTCCGTGGAGCGGTTTTAGGCGTACCGCCTAGCACGGACGAGGCCGGGTGTTCGTTAGGCTTAGCGACGAGTGCTCCTCGCGGGCCACAAAATCGGCTCTAATTGTCAAAAAAATGATCCCCTACCTCAAATTGGGTATCCCGATGGTCCACGTAACTTCATACATACTGGTCGATGCACTCACATTGGAATCCAAGTTGATAATCCGGGGCAATTTGCGAAAAAGGACAGAGCGCTCGTGGAACACGTCGGCACTGCTCGGCTGCTAAGGGGCGCCCCCGAGAGCACGTGACATCACACAGGCCATTTAAAATGCATTTATTGAGGGATTCTTAAAATTTGTTCAAAGGAAGTGGGGTTTCGTGCGTCAAAAACGTCTCCACGGGCTGAAAGCATCTCTGCTTGCATAACTCAATATTATCGATGGCCCTGACAATTATGCTTGTGCGCGTAAAAAATGGGTAATTCGCGAAAATTCTGCCCCACATGTTCCTCTAAAGCATCATTTCTCGCATCATACACACCGTCATGCTTGGCATACGAACTTTTGTGGCTCGCAAAGCGCAGTCCTTTTGCGACCTGGTAACTGTGAAGACTACGGCAGACATCCGTTGTGAGCAGAGGATCTTATTGACAGTTACTTAGGTATTATTAGCACATGCAAAAAGAAACACGCACATAAACGCGCACATTTTTACTTTTACTCCACGGATTTCGAAAAAGGCCCTTCTTCAAAACTAATCCACTCTGAATGCATATCGGAGTGATGAGGCTTGTGTAAGCTCCAAGTTTGGTTTGATCTGGCAAATGGTGCCTATCGCTAACCAATCTACTCAAGATACGTATCCATGTGGTGAGGCGTATAAGCTTTAGATTAAAATCATGTTTTGTACGCCGTCCAACTTTGGTGGTGACTCTGTACCAGAACCACACACACCGGAACGTTTGTTTTCTAATGTGTCAGGCTACAGAATTCTGCACGCTTCGAAGACACGTGGAACATCGGGAGTCCTTATTTTAAGACATGAAATATACACGGAACCGTAGCCATACAAGCATAGCTTAACATCGCGCGCTTTCAGATGCTACTGGCGTCGAGTGTGCATTATTTATATGGACAGAGGAGCGCACACAGATTAAAACGTGGCCCGCACTTTCGAGCTATTACGGTAACCGTACGTCACGAAAGTAAAAATAAAAAAAATGGCAGAGCGATTTTTTTTCCCTCTTCGCTGCGCCGCCTCGCTGGCGTGCCGGTCCCCGGGAGCGCCAGCGTTAAAGGAAAAAGAAAGCGTAGGGCAACCGACGGCACGAGGCGGCGAAAAATCCATTTTGTTGTTTGTTTTCCTGGCCTTGGTTAACCCACGCCATCGACCAATGAGAGTCATCCCATTCCCTGTTGCCCTCAGCTCCTTTCCTAGCACCGTGATAGCATCACTGGCAAAAATGATGGAGGGAAAGAAAGAAGCGACGCCATCCTGATGCCTTTCCAGGCGCCCCTGTTATGAACACGGCAAGAAGGTAAACACCAGGGAGGAGGAACTTGTCGCGGTTGCCCCATGAAACTTGAAACTTCGCGCTGCGTAGCGCGAGCTAGCTTGTAGTGTCGCCCCTTCCTTTTTCGTAATAAAACAACCTAATGTGACAGAAAGACCGGCGCGATAAGATACGGCTCAAGTTGTGAACGTAAAAATCATAGCTAGCTGATACACACATTGCATTTCAAGCACCTTGCATTAGCAATCAGCGCGTGACGAGTTGCAAGCTTAGTTGTTACTAAGCAGGTGAGTACAGATTGAGTAGAAGTGAGTACTGTCAGTAAGCTCCGGTGATTCGGAGAATTTGAGCGCACTGAGAAACGAAAACGGACTAGAAAAGCTGCCGCCACAAGACACGCAGAAAACCGCAATTTACGGCCACGGCAGCGCCGAGAAGCCCCGATTCCAACGAGAGCACGACGTGCGCACCCAGACTCCTGTGCTTTATACCTGAGAACACGAGGAGACGCCAGACGCAACGTGAGTGCTTACGTTCCTGTTTCGCTCTCTCCCGTGTACGCGCCTTCGCGCAGTGCGTCGCCCTACGGCAGTGTACCGAGTAAGACGTTTTCTTCCCGTGCTCCTCTGTCCTGATGTATATGCAACCTCAGTATCTCTAATTAGGTAAAAATTTAAAATTTTTCTTGTTTAGCCTTTCATTCGAGCCACGACCTAGCTAACATGGGGCAGTCAAAAGTCGGCAGTGGACAGCCTAGCTAACATAGGGCAGACGACAGGATCAGGATTTGAGGCCACGGTGGGACGAACAGACGAACAGACGCCACGACTACGAGATTACGGCCCACTGATGACTTCAACGGAACGCCAACTCCTATGTTCAACGAAGAAACAGCAGTTCGTGAGCGCACTACTATTACGAGGGTTGCTGCCCTGCTCTGGCCGTAAGGACGACATCGTCCTCGCGTCTTCTAGTTTATAACGAGCAACGTCGTCAGCTCTCCAAACGAACTAATGTGGCAACGATACTTCAAGCTGCCTACGACGACTTACGGCAGAGGAACTTGCGAGCGGGGCTGTGTGTGGGGAGGAGGCTGCGTGAAGAGCGAGAAAGTTTTCCGAGACAACTGGCGAGAGTCGTCAATACGTTTCACCACGGTGCCTGAACTGCACGAGATCTGGACACAGGCACCATGCACGCACACGAACGACACGACGCATGCAAAACTGTGAGTGCCTGATCTCCGGACCTCTCCCAGGTAATCGCCACGATTACGAAAACGCAAGCGAAGCTCAGTGCACTTCTGGAGAGATCACGAACACACGCTGCTCTGACACCGGGCTAATCGACGAGCTACGTCGCCCGGGCGCAGTTCATTCCATAAATGAGCAACGAGGCGCGCAACGTAGGCAGCGCGCACGAGCCAGAAAGCACCACGTGCCTGGCACCCGCTCTTCTGGTACAGGCGTACACGAACGAAACGCTGAGAGCTGGGAATGCAACGGAGCCAGTACGTACATTTTCCGCACGTTCTGTCCCGGCCCCGGTCCACGCAACCAACGACATCGCCTCAGGATTGGTGGATATAGCCACGACGAGCGAGACGCACGGCGCACGAAACTCACCATACGTAGCGAACGAGAACACAACAAAGTTATGGGAGTTTCCCAGAAAAAATTTGCCGCACAGCGCACGAAACGCACCAGAGGGGATGAACGACGTCCTACTTGGACCGGTGGAGCTGGCCACGGCGAATTAAATGCACAGCGCACGGAACGCGACCAAGCCAGCACACACGCAGGAAACCGCTATTTGCGACATCCTCCGCTCCCGCTGTTACTATCCGGACTTGCCCAGCGAATGTCACAACCGCAGAAATCAACCTTGCCAGAAGTAACAAACGACCCAGCGCACGCGGTTAAACCCTACCGGAACGTACGAGCTCTCCGGCACCCGCTGCTCCAACCCGAGTCCAGCGGACGAACGACATTACACTCATGCAGGTTGGTCCGTCAACGAGCAACGACACGGCGAGCGCTTGCGGCACGTCTCGGCCGGAACGTACAAGATCCCGGCACCCGTTGCTCCGATCGATACTCACACGACAAACCCCATTTCGTACAAGAGGACGGCACCGCGACCACGCGGGCTGGGGACGAACGGAACGCTTTCGAGCCTGCTTGTGCGGGTGAGAGAGCAATTTTAGCATTCTCTAAACAACGGACGAAAGACGAGAGCTTGAGCGGCGACGCGGACACGCCAAAAACGGTAACGAATGAGCCCGATCCTGACGAAGGCATCGAACGCCCTACCGCTGAAGCGACGCTTACGACGCGCAAGGAATCTGGGCCGAACGTACGAGAAGAATAACGCCCGCTTCCCTACCACAACGGTTTCACTTCCGAAGCAACCACGGCGAAAGCAAGCACGGAGCCGCAACGATTTTGACCGATCCGCCACGCCACCCTACGATGACCCCAAGCCATCACACGCCAAACGAAAAGCCAACCGGCTCCCGCAACATACGCAACGCACACCTCAAAAGAAGCAACCTCCTCAACGAGGCGAACTATGCTATCCCTGCACACCGCAGCTCGCCAACGGACAAAAGGGACGTCCATACTCTCACATGCATCAAGTACGCAACGAGCTACAGGAACACGATCACCGAAGGAAGCGACGCGACTATCGCAACACCGTAAACGCTGTCAAGGTCAAGTCCGACGAAGTGAATATTACGGCGCACACAAAAGAAACAAGCCGATTTGATATTCACCGAACCTCATTGAAACTAACGCCCTGTAACGAACTTTCTAGTATCCGGAACAACAAGAAACGTTAGCATCCAGCAACTGCGAATAAGTGGACAGTGATCTAGATACGAACGGACGTTAATCTAAGCGGACACTTTATTGTGCCTGGGGGTAATGAGTATTGAGTTGAGTATTCGTGAGCTATACTAATTGAGTACTCATGAATAGAGATTGAATATTCATCAGTACTCATGAGTACAGATTGAGTACTCATGAGTACAGATTGAGTACGAATACTCGTGAGGGACAAATGAGTTTGAGTACAAGTGAGTAAGATTACAAATGAGTATGTGATGAGTGAGTATGAGTGATTTTGAGAACAGATTTTGAGTCTGAGTTTGATTGAGTACAGCGTGAATGAAAAAAAATTGTGATTGAGTTTGAGTGGAGTGCGATTTCTTGATCCGAATTGTGATTCACAGACAGTGAGGATGGCAGCCTGACGTGAACAAGCTTTGGGAGGCTGTGCTTCGGCACTACTGTCTACTGTGTTCTCGTATCGGCGAACCTCGCTGGGCTGCCGTAGGCATGGGAGCTTGGTTGAAAGCCGGAGCTAGCGTGGGGGCCTAAGAGTGCTGGCAATGTCCCCGAGGAACCCCTCATATATCCCACAATGTTTTGCCGACCTAACGTCACAACAGCCGAGGCGATGCAGCGGGATTGGATTAGCGGAGAGGAGTAACTTGAGGCGAATGAACACACTCTTCTGCAAACAAAGGATTATGAAATGGGGATGAGAAAGACCCAATGGTGAAACAAAAACCTAAATTGATTTAATTTTAGGGGACTATCCAGCTAATGTGCACGACGTGGAGGGGCAGGGCAATATTCGTAGCAGCTATCATAGCATGGTTAGGTGCAAAATAAGGCTCAATCCTAAAGAGCAAAAATGGCAGCTATCGGAACCTAGGATACCCACCGTGGATCTAGTTAGAGCCAGGACGCAGGAGTTTAAAAAACCTTCAGAACATATTCCAGGTCTTAACCGGTGAAAATGACGACAATTTGGCCATGCTGACAACGTAGGAACATCAATAAAAGGGTCAGCAACAGTTGTAGGACAAGCAGCATGCAGGAAATAAACTGGCAATGTAACACTGAAAACGAAAGAACTTATTGCGAACTCTGAGAACGTAAAAATTCTGGTATGGTTTCACCAACAGCTCTGCATACTTATTACTTGAGCATTGTTTCTTAACCAAATTCTTTGGTTACGATGGGCTCGCGCAGTGCGTACTATATATCGGTGGAAGTATTACTTTTAACGGTCAGGGCTCTACTAATTTCTAGTGTTATTTAATATGTTCTTGCTTTTAAGAATTGGCACTCCACTACGTGTTACTATTCTTTATGTCAACACCGGAAGCAGTAGCTTTCGGCGCATGCGCAGAAGCGTAGCCCGGCAAAACATGAACCCCGTGCAAGCAAAAAAAAAAAAAAACTACACAAGGTGCTGGTGTTGAACTCCATTAGGAAAGTCGGTGATTAAAGTTCGATGGCAATATTTCTTACACAAAGAGGGTGAATTCATAATGGTCAACGCAACGCGATCGGTTATGTCAAAATTAAACTTATTACTGCAGCATAAAAACCACCACGCAGCGCTGCAATTAACTTCTGCCGGACGCTACTTTTCCCATCATGCCGTCCACAACTGCGGCCGCCGAGAAGCGCGTATCCGCGCTCTTTCCAAAATGGTCCAAATACAGCCGCAATAAACCGACTACGGCGATGATGGAAAGCACCACGACAAGCTATCTTTTGCCCGTTTGAGCGTCCACCCTCGAGGCAACAGTATAAATGTCATCATAACCCCCATGACTGATGTCGCGCAGCCGATGAAGTCACCGTTGCGCTTAAAGCCATCCATTCCGGACTTTCAGGCGGGAATGCGACCGGCCTCATTGTACTTCCCGCATGACGCATTCTGGATTCGTCTCCCACTCCTCACAACCACCGCATCACCTGGACGCCAAGGCATGCGTCTCTCAATTAAAGTAAGGCGCCTAATGGCGACCTCGACTGCGCTTTTCCACCTTGAACACCACATCGAAGCCTATCCCCTACCACCCGAACCGGGCTATCTATTTCCCGATGTACTAGGACGTCCTTCAGCACCATCGGCTCCCGTGGTGTACCATTGAAGGGCCTCACGGCAAACTGACAAAGGAAGAAGGTATCAGGTATCGCCGCATAAAAACTACCGCTTGCGTTCACAGCACGGTGATTAAAAGATTTTCACGTCCCTTCCCAGCCCGCCGAGTCGAACACCTGCCTGCAAATTTGCACCCTCTAGCTCATAATTGGGGCTGCTCCCTTAGCGTCCTCCTAAATCTCTTCCTGGCCACAACGTAAGAGTAGCAGGAGGGCATGCTCGCCAGCTCGGTTCCAGAATGCCACTTCAAGCTGCAAGGAGAGCTCGGCGGTCGAAGGCCGTCCAGGGACTTGTGGACGGAAAGACCCCCCCCCCATACCATGGTCCCCGGCAGCTCAATGTTGCGTAACACGCAGTTTTTTCGTCATTCATACAGCGGTGCTAACAAATTATTTGTTCATTCCGCTGAACGTAAGCGTTTTTCAGTGCACCTTCCCATCAACGTTTGCAAAAATGTTCTGGCATTATGGGTGGGTATAGAAAGCCTTCATTGACTGCGGATGACTCTAGGTTTCCAAGGGAGAAATTTTGTTCCTTGTTTGTTAGGGCCTGCGAAGATTGGATGAGAGGACGACGAACGGCAAACACATCTTTATATTGTATGATTTTGTAAATGTAACTATTAAAACTCTAAAACAGAAACCTTAACATTGTATTCGGCCGCCTGGTACTGCGGAAAATAAACAGGGAATCGTGCAATCTGCCTCGTTCTGAAACATGCACGCTGATAACTGGTTCTCTGTCTGGAGTCGGATTATGCTTATGGCGAAAACATTGTGGAGCTTTTATTACCACTCCTATTTTTTACATCAATCGCACTTCATATAAAGAATTTATATCGGCTTTTAAAACCATCGAACCAACACTGCATCTGGGTGAAACGCGCATTACTCCAATTTATTATTTGCAAGTTATATACAGTTGATATGACCCTAAAATAAGACAAATTAGCATTGCATGTCTATGAGAGGCGTGAGGCAAAGAACGCCAACGTTATCTGCAATAAAATGGTGCTGCACTTGAAGCTTGTGAGCAAGAAAATACTACAAAGCATAGCTAAAGGGCGTCTAGTATCACAAAGCCTACAAAGCCCAGGGACCCTTCAAGATTAAGAAAAACGTACAAAGGCGGTTCGTGAACTCTGGATTGCTGGTAGAAGCCACTGAGGTCCGAATAAAGATCTTGGGCGTTGGAGAAGGATGCACAACGACCTCTCTGTCCACATAACTCACCACGGAGCTGGTAGAGCTGTAGACGGCGTCGAGAACCGCGTCCAGGAGGTTGATTCTGAGCAGCCAGTGCAGTTCTTTCTCTCGTGCTCGCACCACGTTTTCTTGCATTGCGTCCTCCCAGGCGTACATCTTTACAACGCGGATCGTGGACAGCAAATCTGTAGTGATTTTGAGGCGCTCGTCCCTGGCACTGGTGGCTTTGGCCTTAGTAAAGGGAGAGACAAGAGTCGTGTTACAACCGAGAGCTACCTCCAGAACATTACCTAAGTACTTTGCAAGCACAGAAATATGTGAGAAACACGGCCAACGCCCCATTTTCGGAATTTTAAACAAATGAGTGACCCTTCAAGCATCTTTTACGATTACGTTTGCGGAAGGGCGAGCCAAGAGGGGCGATACAACGGAGAGCTAGCACTGGAACATAACGTAAGTTCTCTGCAAGCACAGACACTTGTGAGAAATAGAAGATTACCAGCGCCCCATACTCGGAATTTAAAGAACGGATTGTCCCTTCAAGCATTTTTACACATTACAATTGCGGATTGAAAATTGCCAACGACGACTCAAAATTATTAAAACACGCGAATTGTATTAAAAAGAGGGACGACTTTTATGACTCGGGTTGCTACTGCATAAGCTAAGAAATAATGAAAGTAGACTGAAACACGAGAGCACCCGAAGACGCCCTCGAAAAGTTTCCGCGCACTTAAGCCTGCTTACGTGCGGTGGAGCGAGAACGTGACGGTACGTAGTTATTAGGGCCTTTTTCGTATCAGGGCACTGAAGGATTTTGCCTAAAAATTTATCTTTGGAGTTAGGGTTAGAGAAGGCATGGTTACACAGCTTTCCTTTAGGCGCTAAATTTTGGCGGCTTCAATTATTTGTGATTTTTTTCATTTTTCAATTCAAAAATAGCTTCGGAGAAAAAAAATTGGCCACGTATCTACTCCTTTCGTTGCAAATGTTGACGAAAGACGATTATCTTTATCTGCTTTTGCCAAGTAAATGCCTGTCTTGGCTTTCCCGCTCACCTCTCATGTTGTTCCTCTTGCGTCGCGCTCCTTGCAAGGTAAAGACGCCAAAGGTTTGTTTAAACCATTTTAAATTTACCGCGTTCCACTGCTCCAGGCCGGGTGTCTCGATGCCAACGCTGCGGTACGGCGAAGACGCGCGTGGACCGAGGCGCCCTACTTCAACGTTTATAGAACCGCGTTTCCATACTCCACGTGCGTTGCAAGCAGAACGTGGAACCTATGTAGTGGAACCTTTTGTAACTGTTGCCGGTTGGTTTCTTAAAATGGCGCCAGAAGCTATATTGGCGCGGGTGACCGCAGGCGCCGGCGGAGTGAATTTTTTTCTGCTGTTGATGAAGAATTTAATGTCGCAAAATTCAAGCATGCAGGATTTTTTTATAAAGGAACACTGCAAATATCATTTCTGTATTAATCTGTTGTCTTATATTTGCGTAATGTGTTGTTCTTCTTCAACAATGTTGACGAGTATGAACATTACACCGGACGTAGATGGGTAGATTTAGCTGTGACTACATAAGTCACAGCTTGGGTGATTGTTTTACTTTGGCCGGTGGCTGAATCGAGTCACAGACAGACAGACATACAGACATACAGACAGAACAAAATTTCTGGGTTTAAGTAGCACAAGAAAGACTGTCGTCTTTTATAAGAACACAGCCACCATCCCCACAATAAAGGTCTGGGTGGCTAGTAATCTACTCGCATACGTTATAGTGGTGCTCCTTTAATCTCTCATTTGAACACAATCCTGTTTGCTAACATATTTGTTTCCAAGAGACCCCGCCCTTGACCCAGCTTACAATTCCATTCGCGTGCAAAACTGCTGCGATATTACTATTTTTTACTCTAGAACACAAGGCCTACCATTTATTAGGCGCGGAAAACAGATCTTTCACGTTGCAGTGTTTTCCTATGTTGCTCATGTAGAGAATTGCACATGCATCAAACATAGTAGATCCCAAATGTGCATTCCCTGCACAGTTATTCACGCGCGAATGTCTAAATGAGAATGAGTTATTTATGCACAGTGGTGAAGTACGCTCACCCAGAGACGCTTTTGGATGAAAGAGCTCCAGTAGGGCAGGCTGAGGACCAGTACGAGCCACGAAGCACAACACACAGACGGTCCGATGCCTGCGCGGGAAGCGAGCATCCAGAAGATCAAAGGAAGGAATGCCAAGCCGAACACCGGCGTTGGAATGGTGATCGCCGAGGTGCATAGCACCGAGCAGTCTACACCAAGCATAGACGTGATGTAGCCAGCTGGGAAGCAGGACTTCAGCCCAATGGACATTGCGGTCACCTGGAACGCAGTAAAGCTGTTAACAACGCACTCAGATGAGGAGCATGGTATAGCAACAGTGGACGTGCAAGCCGTTAGTAACGCAAGGTGTTAAACGTGCCACGACAGAGATTAACACCGTGACGAGAAATGAACGTTATTTAATGATTGACGTGGTTCTTCATGCGTTTCGCGCGTTTTTTTTTCGGCCAGCGGATTAAGGGATGGCCTTTCACGGGTGAGGATGCTGATTAATAAAGTGAAAGCGCTGTGCCGGTGGTAATTTGGCGACCACAAAAGAATAACTGCGCCTTCCTGTTTATGTCGAGCGTTTTGCTTTGGTGTATGAAGATATCCCAGCACGCATTATCAGTAAAGCTTGATGTCGGGCTAGTTGGTGTAACATCGTTTTGAAGGTACGTTGCGCTTGCTGTGAACACGGAGACAGACAAGGGAAAAAATCGTAGGCTTTCACGAGAAGGCGGCGCACTAACAACTGATTTATTCGGAACAAAACAAAAACATATTAGAAAACTCAGAATGCAACAAATTCCAGATAGATGGGGTGGGGGAGACAGACGGGTGAAATATACTGATAAAAAGCGATAAAGGATAATGGTGGTCGAAGCGGGTCCATGTGCAGTCATTAGAAAGCTGATTCTAAAAACTTAATCTTAAGCTGATTGCGCGCAATCGAAGGGGTGCTCACGCATTCACCCTCGCGTCCTGAAATCATCGAAAACGCTTCGTAAATCTCCCGGGACATTTCATCTTTAGCGCGGAACAAAATGGTGGTTTCGTCAAATGCGATCTCACTTGCGCCTCGCACGATGTGCCGCAAGATTTCCCACTGTGATGACTTGTTGGCAGGCGTATCTATGCTAACTCAGTCTTTCGTTGATACATCGGCCGGATTGTCTGATGTAGAAAATTTGTCTTGCGGCCGTTTCTTCAACAACAAACAAAACAAAACACCTTAACAATCTTTGAGTTGTTAGGGGAGCCCAAGTTCGCTCCAATAAGCTTGTTTTTCTTGAAGCCAACAAAGGACCCAGAGTGCGTAGTCTTTGGCAACGCGACAATATATATATATATATATATATATATATACCATATATATAAATATATATATATAAATATACGAACCAATATATATATATATATATATTTCTGTATATATATATATATATAAATATAAATTATATATATAGTTTGGAAATGAGGGGCTCGTTAGGAAATACAGAAAGAAATGCCGGCAGTCTACAACGCCAAAGAAGGCATAGGGGAAGGTTAGACTATTTTTTTACCGTTAGTGACGTTACATTATTATTAATTTTTATTAATTACGTGAGAAAGAAAGAAAGAAAAACACGCGCCCAGAGTGGGGACCGAACCCACGCCTTTCGATTAGATCTCGAATGCCTTACCAATTCGGCTATCTGGGCGACTGTGTTCTGCTTCACTTTCTGGGGTATTTATATTTACTACAACTGTATCTGACGCCCCAGAAAGTGAATACCCCAGAAAGTGAAGCAGAACACAGTCGCCCAGATAGCCGAATTGGTAAGGCATTCGAGATCTAATCGAAAGGCGTGGGTTCGGTCCCCACTCTGGGCGCGTATTTTTCTTTCTTTCTTTCTCACGTAATTAATAAAAATTAATAATAATGTAACGTCACTAACGGTAAAAAAATAGTCTAACCTTCCCCTATGCCTTCTTTGGCGTTGTAGACTGCCGGCATTTCTTTCTGTATTTCCTAACGAGCCCCTCATTTCCAAACCATATTATCGCGCGAAAGCTTAGCGAGGGCCTCGGTTCTGGCAGCCTTGATGCCAAGGTAGCATAAGAGGGTTTCCCGCCAGTTGACCGCTCATGACAGGCTGTAGACGTTCGCGTCACGCCCCGGGGGTTGAAAAAGAAGGTCCGCTTCTCCCCGTGTAGTCTGAGTGGCGCTGGCTACCACCCTCAAGCGTCAGATACAGTTGTAGTAAATATAAATACCCAGAAAGTGAAGCAGAACACAGTCGCCCAGATAGCCGAATTGGTAAGGCATTCGAGATCTAATCGAAAGGCGTGGGTTCGGTCCCCACTCTGGGCGCGTGTTTTTCTTTTTCTTTCTCACGTAATTAATAAAAATTAATATAATGTAACGTCACTAATGGTAAAATAAAAAAATAG
Source organism: Haemaphysalis longicornis (assembly GCA_013339765.2). Taxonomy (NCBI): domain Eukaryota; kingdom Metazoa; phylum Arthropoda; class Arachnida; order Ixodida; family Ixodidae; genus Haemaphysalis; species Haemaphysalis longicornis. The sequence goes on from CM023457.1 coordinate 120,109,279, forward strand.
TCTAACCTTCCCTATGCCTTCTTGGCGTTGTAGACTGCCGGCATTTCTTTCTGTATATATATATATATATATATATATATTATATATATGTGTGTATATGTATATATATATATATATATCTATATGTATATATAATATATATATATATATATATATATATATATATATATATATATATATATATATATATATATATATATATATATATATATATATATATATAATATATATATATATAGCCCAGTAGCCGGTAGATTCTACCTTCTTCCTAAGATTCATAAAAATAACAACCCAGGTCGCCCCATTGTCTATGGCATTGGTACTGTCACCGAGAACCTCTCGCGCTATGTCGACTCTCTCATTTGCGACATTCCCCCCAGCTTTCCATCCTTCATTAAGGATACAAATGATTTTCTCTCGGATATCATGAAGATGGAAATTCCTAACAACTGTTTACTTGTTACCCTAGATGTCGTGTCGCTATACACTAACATTCCGCATGCCGATTTGATCACCGCTGTATCATGTGCGTATGAGGGGTCGGCGGGTGACAAATTTATCGATTCTCTCACCCTTGAAACTTTCCTTCTCCCTATCCTTGAACTTAACCCTTTTGAGTTTGATGGTGTCAATTACGTGCAAGTCAGCGGAACGTCAATGGGAACCAAAATCGGGCCCAACTACGCGAACATCTTTATGGGATAAATACCCAAGAAAGTGGTGGGAGAACTGCCCCGCTGGTAGCCTAGTGGTTATTGCACAGACCGGTATTCTGGAGGTTGCGGGTTCGGATCCCACCCGGCGGGCATTTTTTCACCACTTTCTTTCTGACTCAAAAAATGGCCTACCGCATGGCCATGGCCTCTATGGCCTACCGCATTCACCCGTTTGCTTTCCGAGGTTTTCTTGACTGCCAACCATTATTCGGTCTATATAAATATATATGTATATATATGTATATATATGTATATATACATATATATATGCTAGCTCACTCTTGCCAACTATGCTAACTCACTCTAACTCGAATTGGTAAGGCATTCGAGATCTAATCGAAAGGCGTGGGTTCGGTCCCCACTCTGGGCGCGTGTTTTTCTTTCTTTCTTTCTTCCGTATATTTAAAAAAAATATTAACTTCAGTACCCGTAGTAAAAAAAAAAGAGCCTAACCACACCCCTATGCCTCCTTTGGCGTTGTAGACTGCCGACCTATCTTTCTGTATTTCCCCAACGAGCCCCTCATTTCCTTACTATATTATTCTGCGAAAGCCTAGCGAGGGTCTCGGTTCTGGCAGCCTTGATGCCTAGGTAGCATAAGAGGGCTTCCCGCCAGTTACCCGCTCATGACAGGCTGTAGACGTTCTTGTCACGCCCTGGGGGTTGAAAAGAAGGTCCCCTTCTCCCCGTGTAGTCTGAGTGGCGCTGGCTAACACCCTTAAGCGTCAGATACACTTCTAGTAAATATAAATAGCCCAGAAAGTGAAGGAGAACACGGTCGCCCAGATAGCCGAATTGGTAAGGCATTCGAGATCTAATCGAAAGGCGTGGTTTCGGTCCCCACTCTGGGCGCGTGTTTTTCTTTCTTTCTTTCTTCCGTATATTTAAAAAAAATATTAACTTCATTACCCGTAGTAAAAAAAAAGAGCCTAACCACACCCCTATGCCTCCTTTGGCATTGTAGACTGCCGACCTATCTTTCTATGTATATATATATATATATGGGTATAGCTTCTAACAAAACTGTTTATTGGTCGACGTTTCGATCGGATGCCGATCTTTCTCAAGACAACCTTGATCGGCATCCGATCGAAACGTCGACCAATAAACAGTTTTGTTAGAAGCTATACCCATTTTTTACTATTTGCTACGGCAACCAAAGACAGCCCTTCTCGCAATCTATATATATATATATATATATATTATATATATATATATATATACGTGGCGACAGGACATATATGAGACGAACAATGGAATGGGATGGAACAATCAATTTACATTATTTACAAGCGCCATGGCCGAGTCCGCTCAGTCTGCACGCGCCCTCTTCCACGCCGTCTTCCATGCGAGCTATGCCATCGAAAAAACTTCAAGCGCACCAATAGTCGGGGACAAAGAGGAAGGGACACACACCACACGAGCTATGCCGCCATGGGGCATGTCCATGGTCTCGTGACACTACCCCTCCGGGTAAAGAAGACCGTCCCGGTCGAGGCCATAGGGATGCGACTCGAAGGCGGTGCCGTTGATTCTTTCGCCTGCGAGGGTCCGAGTCGGCAGCTCGACCTTGTCTTACCAGTGCTCGAGTGCCAGCTGCAGTAGTGCACGCGGTTGCTGATAGGTTGAGCGCAATAGCAGAAAACGGGTGCTGTGCGGTTGGATGGGCCTGTACGACGCTGAGATTTGTTATTGGGGCCTCTCAACCGGGTAGCTCCAGGCAGCTCTTGGTCCACAAGCTGTTGCACCAGTATATCAATTTTTTCTTCGGGGCAAAGCTTTCCCGTCGCGGAGAATCCGTAAGGAGCAACCAGTGCGAGTTCGATGATGCCGACGCACAGCCGGAAAGTTTTGACGTCGATAACTGCAGTGGGTGGCGGACGAGATGGGATGAGTATATACAGTGAAATCCTGGCCGCCGCATATGATGGTGATGGTCGTGATAAGCACCGGCCCCGAAACAGCTGTGACCACCGCTGACCCCACGAGGAAGCGTCCAAAGCCCTCGGAGAAGCGCCGGAGATCTGGGCGGGAGAACGTCGTCCGGCTCTACGTCTGGTCGTGGCTGTTCAGTTCGTCTGGTCTCGGCGGGTCATGAGCTGGGGACACGGGGCTGGGGAATGGTTGCGTCCATGGCTCACCGGGGCTGGGGCGGGCCGACGCTTTCCGAGAACCAGGATTAGGCCGCTTCATGAGTGGAGGCGAGGTGAAGCTCGGGGTCGGGATGGGACTGTACCCCGCACGCTCCGCCAAAATGTTACGCGGCGGCAGGACGTAGATGAGACGAACGATGGAATGGGGTGAAACGATCTGTTTACAGTCCGGGTCTGCTCAGTCTGCACGCGCCCTCTTCCACGTCGTCTTCGATGCCTAGCTATGCCGTCATGGGGCATTTTCCGCTGGTCCCGTGACAATATATATACAAACATATATACAAAAGCACATTCAGCAGTCCAGAGTGCCCAGAAAATCATAGACGAGAAGTTTCGCACATATATTCAAATTACGCGCACTTTTCTGTATAGGTAGGACGTACAGTGAAAAAAAAACAACGCTCCCAGCGAATGAAGGATTTCAGCAACGTTGTCCGTGTCTTTCTCGAGTAGTTATGTTCACACAACCTGCCTACCTAAGAGGGTTTTAGCCAGTGGCTGTGGCATTTTGCGGTAAAAGGCATTGTTGATATCTCGCGGGCCATGAATCGAGCAGCCACAACATGGAAAGCCAAGCCGACAGACAAGAAGTGCACTTATGCTGTCTTCAGCCCCAAAGCTCCCAAAGCTGTGACCTAATATGGTTGGGAGTGAAGGGGTCATTGAATTATTACACACCTCCAAGCCCCATTCACCCCTAAGCGCGCTTTGCACCGGTATTCTTGAAATTAGGCCTTACTAGTAAGCAAAAATGCAGTGTTTGGAGGAACTGTCATCAGGAACAACAGTAGTAGTGTGATGTCAAAGTATGATGGCACAAGTACGTTCTAATAAGTGTCTGAATAAAGGCTATCAGCAATCACTGGGAGCTGAGGCCCTCTCAATACCTTTTATTGTGACTATGCCGAAAAGAATTGATGGGAATAAATCTTGAGAAGGAATACAGACAGTCTGATAGCAAAGCATGAAGGTTTCCAAGGTTTTTAGTAAATAATTTTTGCACGCGGCACAACTGCGATCTTTGACGCGCTGCCGAGGGAGATGCGCGTTTCCTGGTTGATCCCACATTAAAAGTAAGCTTTTGAAATTCACATAGCAGCGAATATCTGACTCACAACACTCCTCTGACTTTAGATTTTTACAGTAAATGTGGGTTCGGCGTACCTTTTGAAAGATGAAACCTAGAAGCACTGAACGAACTCGGCAGCCAAATATGTGCGCAGGTTCTAGCTCCGAGCAGGAGACCAGAAACTCCATTGTGGTTGTAGCCGTAAAAAGCAACACAGCGGTCGTCATGCCTGCACCATTGCTACTGTTAATCAGCAACCTTAAAACAGAGAAAGCAAAGGGGATAATGTGAGTATTGGTGCATTGGTGTACAATCGAGAGAAAAGCAAGCAACTGTGAAATTTATTTGTGTAGAGATATATTAGGTTAAAATATTTGAGACAAGAAGCGCAAATGGTTAAAGGAAAACCGGACCACTCTACTAATGAAAGTAATGTGTCCTGGATACCAAGGAGGTCACGAGACTACAAACCAAACCAGTTTAAGCATTGGCAAAACAATCCGCAGTATTCACCTTGCCTTCGATCACTTCACATTTTAAGCACTCCAAAACTATGTCATGGGGAACTTCTTGAGAACTTCGTTTCACTCAGTATCAACATAAGTAACCGTATTGCAGCATCGCACCGTATGCAGCATACAACGACCACAGGAAATTCTGTATTCTTTTAAAGGCAAATATTGTGCTATGTGCACTGAATCGAATAATTGTAAAATTAAGGACCCTGATCAAAGAGGGAACACTGGTCACAACAGAGAGGCGAGGAATGTAGACACTGCTCATAAGATAAATAGGTTCCCCGGCGACTATGAGTTGTGCGTGCCTTCAATCAGTCAATGTACATTAGGCAGAAATTTCAAACCAAACTAGCATCGGCTTGCACTCAGTGTACTAGTGGAAAGAGGACACCGCGAGGACAAGAATCTTGAGGGAAGGTGGCAAGGAGGGGGGTGGATCGGAGAAGGGGAAGGTGTTGGGGCTAGGCGCCTTAAGGGAAAAAAAATGTTTTTAGGAACTTTACGCCCTGAAATCGGCGACTTATGCACTGGGTCCACCCAATGGCATGAGGGTTACGGGGTTTGCAGCGGCGGAGAACAACAACTTGTGCAAGCAATTGGAATGAAAAGGCGCTTCACACGCTCGAAATCGAAAGCGGGTCCCTCACGTTATGACACCGGCGTTTATCCGACGGCGCCATTATCGCACCTTTTTTTTTTGTTACTCGCTATCATCACATTCAAAGCACTCAGCAGTAACTTCGGTTTGCTTCTCGCCGGGGTTCGTTTTGTACTTTGGCTGAGTTAGAGTCGACTTTATGTACAGAGAGAGAAGAGAGAGAGAAGGCTCTTTATTGGAAAAGCAGAGAGGTTTGCCGGTATGTACAGACGCCTACATGCTTCTCTGCTGTGGGTTGGGGATGGGGGAAGATAAGGCCCAAGGAAGAGCTGGGAAGAAAAGAAAAAGAAAAAAAAACTGTCGTGGACTTGGCGCGTTAGCGGACTTGCAACCATATTTTCGTTCTGAGCTGGGGCCACATAATTTACAATTTTGAAAATAGGTCAATTTCATCCAGATAAGACAATAAACTCCGTAGAACTTGGCGCTGCTTTGACGGATGAATCCATGGTCCTAAAATAATTCTGAAAGTAATTGGTCCCTGTTCTAGACGTTCCATGCTTTCAAGGAAGTGGGATCTCGATTCCGTTTCCGCACTGCGACAATTATGCTTGTGTCGAAACAATTGACTTTAAGTTTAGACTTCGGCAATTTGGATTTTACAGTTAAGACACTGGATTGTGCACCTTGATTCGACTCAGTTCGCATGATGAAAGCTTCGGTTTTTAACCATCTTTGTGTTATTAAAGGGGCAGACATAAGAAAAGACAAGTTAAATCTAGTGAAGACGACACGCTCCGCTCTTCCTGAGTCTTCGCATCTCAATTGCGAAGGTGGCCGAACTCTGTAGCACCGAACAACGTTGAAGCTATACCACTGGGGCTACTGCAGCGTAAGTCGTATTTAGTCGGGCTACAGTAATGCTCGTCGAAAATAACTTGCCGCCATGTTCACGTTCTTCCTCGAAAGTTTTATCGATATTTTTCTGGACGGAGCTGCGCTCACGCATCAAACTCGACCTGAAAGACACGAATATTGGGCATTATGAATTTTTTAGGGGGCCGCGTATGCTTTTTTATGCCGAAGTCTTCGCTTTCAGCTTCGTCGGACACAGAGATTACTGAGGTCAGAAATCGGAACAGTGGCCCCCTGCAAATTAGCGTATAGCCGTAGTCACTAAGCGAACACTTAGTAATTTAAGCATATGATATCTTCACGTGTTCTTCAACAGCGGCGCCAGAGAAAATGACCGCGATGAAGCAGCTCTGTAACCAGTGCCTTGCTTGAGATGTGCTGCCTGGTTTCTAAAAGCCGGTGCTCAAGCTCCTTCAGAACAGCCCCGAAACTTCAGCCTTCAACCTAGTCCACCTAGTCCTTCAGAGGTCAACCTAGCCTCAACAACCGCGTTTATTTGATACAAGAAAATATGCATAGGCTGCCAAGTATTGTCATGGAGCCAGACAAAACACAGGTTTCTTCCAGGAACAAAGTTTATTGAGTGAACTTGCGCTCCTCTAAGAACTCAAAGAATGCACAAGCGGTGAAGGAGCAGTCACCAAATCGTTGTTCACCGGCGAATATCGGCGAATCGAAAAAACAGCGTTTGCCCGGCGAGCATTTATCTTTCCTGGGAACCATTTCTGGAACAGTCAGCTTTATCGAGAATATTTACGGTTTTTCTAGTCTAGCGAGGACACCTAGGCCGAATCACTGCCCCTTTGAGATGACATAGCCTGTGCAGCATACAAAAGAAAAAAAATGACACAGCTCGCACTACACGTGCAAGGCTGGAGACACAGCAAACGGCCCCTCTACCTTTGTCGGAAACAGGGCTTCCAATTGACATAGAATTCCTAACCTGCCGCTGAAAGTTCTCAGTGGCTGGCAGGCCCGGATCCCTTCCTCAGGAGGCTTTCACATCTCTCCGAAAGTGGACTGTGTTAGTACGCGCTTTAACCCGCGGCTACCGGCTGCGCGAACTCGCCGTGTGTAGCGCGAACTCGGCGTCTGCGCTCCCATGAACTGGTGAGGAGAACAGCATGCGTGAGATCCCACCACACACGCAATCCCATAAAAGTGGTTTCATAAAGCGACAGATCCAGGTTACATTCCGACCAGGGTGAGTGTTTTCTTCCCTGATTGGTCTCTTTTTGCTTCATGCATCGGTGGTCTTTTAGTTGGTTTCTATTGTGCTTAATCGGGGAGGTTAGGTTATCACTTTTCAGTGCTTCCGGTCCCCTCATCGAACACCGTTTCATCGAATGTAGTTTCGTAGAAGCAGTGTCATATAAAACCATTTCATCCAATATTTTCTCATCGAACGCCGTTTCTTCGAAGACGTTTCATAGAAGGCGTTTCATCGAAGGGGTTTCGAGACACGATGCAAAAGGTGATTAAGAGAACAAGACAATCACTTTTCCCTTCAAAGCCCACCGATACAAGCATTTTAGTTGTGCCGATGGGTTCAAAATAGTCGGGTACATGTTCTTCCGATTTGACGGAACGTCGCCTGGAGGAACACGGATTGTGATCTTCGCTACGCCGCAAAGCTTAAAGGGCTACCGGCAACAATTTTTAGGCTTAGTATTATTACACAGTTCGATTCCCTAACTAACAGAATACCCTGGCTGAAGAATACCCTGGCGAGGGACATTTTAATTGGGCACGATTTATTGCGGTGAGGGGAGCGCGGGATATCTACCTCGACGTGAAAGCTCCCGTGGTAAAGAAAACTTGATGATGTGTCCGGGATTCGTCGAAGTTCGTCGGGAACATGTGCCGTCAGATCACATGCGTGGCTCTCCGAGCGGCCGGCCCGGCGCGGGAAGCATTCACGAGCTTATACACCCAGCCCATGCGAAATGTGTCACCAGTCGCTGAAATGGCATTCTTGCCGTGTAAAAGTTCCACATGCGGAAAACGAGCCGGTAAATACAGCCCAGAATCGCTGGTATTTTAACCGCCACATTTCGTCTGCAATAGGTGACTGCCCCACCACTGATAGCTAGCTGCACTGCAGCTAGAGAGAATTTCGTAGAGTGCTGGTACAGTCGCTTGTTGAATGTATGGGCCCGTGGCATTCATGTTTTAGCCGTTCCTCAAGGCGCTGGCATCTACAGCACAAATCTACTGAGGATAAAATACCCTACCTGCTGCGAAGCCGGAAACCACAAATGTCTAAAGGTGTGTCGGCGATATCGGAGGTAATTAATGCGGATCAGTGTTTTCAAAGTACCCCCACAGCCAGGATCATGTAACGCCCTGCATTTCCACAAAATGCAGATATCGCGGAAGTACCACTTGTAATACCCATAATGGCGTAAATGTAAATAAGTGGTCGCACGAAATTTTGAAAACCAAGAAAATAAGAAAAATATAAAAAGAATTACGGAAAATGTCGCCGCGTGTAATGCCCTACATTTCACACAATATTGCCGATTTGGCAAAAGTTTCGAATGTAAACGCTATAATAACGTAAATGAATGCAATTTGAAAAACTAAAGAATAACAAAAGTATAAAAAATTACGGAAAATGGCAAAACATATTACGCACGGCATTTCCACAATATTGCAGGTTTCGCGAACTCTCCACCTGAAATCGCTATAATGGCGTAAATGCACTAATTATGCGAACTAAATTTTGAAAAAAGAAAGTGTACAAAAATATAAAACGAAAGGGAAAATGGCGAACCGTGTAACACCCTGCATTTCCACAATAATGCAGCTTTCGGAAAAGTTCCAAATTTAATCCTTATAATACCGTAAACGGAGGTAATTGGTCGGACGAAATTTTGAGAAACTAAAAAAAATCACACGTCTGCACGCCGTGAACGATGCCGAGGGTGCGAAGCACAGGGACTGAAGTTGTTTATTGCCTGTGTGATGAGCGTCATCGTCCGTGCGTGCTGATGAACTCTGGTTTAAATGATTGTCAGGTGCAGTAAAGGCACTGTGAATGACAAGCGCCACACGAAAGACAATTCGCGTCCCAGTACTTCGCACCCTCGGCATCGTTCACGGTGTGGTGATGTGTGATTTTATTGGCCCGAATGGGACTGAATTGACACGAATTATCGTGCAATAAATGCATTAATGAATGGGGAAACGTGTGTGAAGCGTATATATACAGTGCTTTATATGCGGTATTGGTGGTACGCTGTGACGAGTTCCGGGTTGGGTTACCCATTCACGATCACTGCCCTGTGATCGGAGAAGTTGCAGAGGACAGTGGTTCTTCGAGCGGGGCGAGATTCGCAGTTGGCAAAGACGAGGTCTATGCACGTTCCCCTGATGATGGTCGATTGATTCCGGAACTCGCTTATATACGCATTGCACCGCAGCGCCCTCTTGTGTAGCTCGCTGTAGTGACTGTAGTTTCAACTGTGACTGCAACTGCTCTTTTTCCGCGAATTATCGTTGACAATTTATGGTTTTTGCTTTGTACCCTTTGAAATACGCGCTCTCTGCTACTGCAGTTTGCGGCGCTCTCCCCAGATGGCGCGCAGATGGTACTACAGTTAAGGTCCCTGAAATTACTAAGGTAGCGCCATCTTTAGATCTCGCCGCCTTTCGCCCTCGCCCGCGCTCCTTTCCTCCTTCGTTTTTTGCCATTTTCTTTTTCGCCGGCGAACGCCGCGCGCCATTGGCCAACGGCCAGTGACGTAATACCTCGTCCCCGCGTTGTTTGTTTTTTCTTCTCTTCGCCGCCACTGTCCATTTAAATTCGCCATTTTAGGCTCAGCTGCCTCGGAGCAGGCCTTATCGAAGCCGCCAGCGTATAACAACCGATAACAACCGAAGAGTCAGCTGCTCGTTTCAAACAAGTGTTGCGTCGGCGTCACGTTATGTAGCTTCGCGATGCCGAGTTGTGCCTTCGGCTGCTCGAATAAGGTCAGTGCAGTCGCGGCCAGCTCGGCTGTAGCAAGCTGTAACTTATCAAAGCCCACACATGAATCAATGTTAGCTGTACAGCATAAAAAGGATTCACAATTGCGCTTGTTAGCGCGCTTCTGGCCTTGGAATACGGTAGTTATTATAGAACTGGGCACTACAGCTAATTGTAAGCTGAGCGCATTCTTTAACTGCGCGTTCTTTGTGCGAGCCTGTTCCAGATATGCCCGACAGGGCCGCTTACTCGAAGTAATTGTGAACGCCAATCGCACGAACATTGCTATGCCACGGACGCACTGCCAAAAGCCACCAGCGTATAACAACCGATAACAACCGAAGAGTCTGCTGCTCGTTTCAAACAAGTGTTGCGTCGGCGTCACTTTATGTAGCTTCGCGATGGTGAGTTGTTGTGCCTTCGGCTGCTCGAATAAGGTCAGCGCAGTCACGACCAGCTCGGCTGTAGCAAGCTCTAATTTATCAAAGCCCACACATGAGTCAATGTTAGCTGTACAGCATGAAAAGGATTCACAATTGCGCTTGTTAGCGTGCTTCTGGCCTTGGAATACGGTAGTTATTATAGAATTGGGCGCTACAGCTATTGTAAGCTGAGCGCATTCTTTAACTGCGCGGAATCCTTTGTGCCAGCCTTTTCCAGATATGCCCGACAGGGCCCTACTCGAAGTAATTGTGAACGCCAATCGCACGAACATTGCTATGCCACGGATGCACTGCCAAAAGTACAGCCGTCATGGGCGAGGCCAACGAGGAGACGCGAGAACTTTGACCCTGACAGCAGCCTATAACGACGTGAAGGTGACATATATTTTGCAACAGCGTCAAAGCACCGTAAAGTGCACGAAATAAAGGTGGCATGAATGTCAGTAGCTAATGCGGGACGCATACTGAGCGCATGCCTAATGATCTACAACTAACGCAAAAAATCGCGCCAATCCACCCCGTGAATGTGGTTGGAAAGCAAAGCTGTAAACGGCACCCATAACGATTACCCATGCGACGTCACTTAAATTCACTCACATCGCGTTACAAATAGTAATACCAGAGAGAAGTGAAATGCACTTAACCACACTATTACTTCAAAGAGATATTTTTGGTAAGGTTAAATCAATGCATGATGCATGAACGGTGTTTGGTTGAGTTGTATTAGTGTAGCACAAGAGTGGAAACTTTTTCTATAAAATTAAAGTAAGCTCCAACCCGGTGTTAGACGATCTGACTTCTCCGTCTCTGCGCCGCGGACGGAGGCGACGAGATTTGCGGCAGAGAAGAGGGAGGAGGCGGAAGAAATACTTTTGTTCAGATTTCTGAACGGCCCAGAGTGCAGCCCTGGGGAGTGATTCCTTTCTTCTGTGGGGCCCATATTCATTCCGGGCGCACTGTGTTCTGTCCACCTGCTGAAGCTGGGTAGGTAGAGAGGGCCTGGGCAGGAGCATCTCCCATTGCTCTTGTTGGGTAGTTGACGGAAAGAGAGGAGGTTGCTCAGGACTAAAGTCGCACACTCCGATCACGGGATGGAGTGTTCCTACTTCTGAGTAAAATTTACATTCAGCGTCGTAGCGATTCGGATGCATTAAGTGAAGACGCGTAGACTGTGGGAAGGAGCCCGGATTGTATGAGCCGTAGGGTAGTTTGTTGTTCTCTGGAAAGGTCAGGGTAAGGCGAAGGTACGGTCTGTCTCAGAAGGCGATAATGCTGGGTGATCTCCCTGAACGTGACAAGCGGGTGACTGTCCTCGTGCAGCTCCATAGCACGGGAGGTAAAAGCGCAGGCTTGTTGGGTGGACATATCTGTTGCCCTCCTTTGAAGCGTGAGGGTGTCCAGATGAGCTGTATGGACCGTTTGGGGAGTGGTTTTTAGCACGCGCAGTGCAGGTCAGGACACAAAACTCGACTGGTAATTCCAGTAGGCTTGCTTGGAATCGGTGACTACCCTCCAAACCCCTGGTTGAGTGAGAGCCAAGGTGATGGCTGCCTCTTCTGCTGTAGTCATTTCTTGGGTCCTAAGCGAGGTACACGCAAGGAGGTTGGTTCTGTAGGTAGCCACGATGATGGCATATTGCTGCCCTCGATGTTTGGAGGCGTCTGGTTAGATAACTGCATGAACCCCACCGAGGGTGGTGTTTAGCGCTTGAGCCCGTGCTTTTCGGTGACCCTCGTCATGTGAGGGGTTCATATTTCTAAGCAACGGGAGCATCTTTAGTTTTGGTCGCCAAGAGTCTGGTAGTACGTCAAGCGGAGTGATATTTTGGGCTGCCCAGCCAATCTGGTGAAGCATGCGGTTACCCACCGCAATTCTGAGTCGGACCTTCTTGTTAGAAAGATGGCCTTCTATCAACTCTTCCACCGTGTTGTGCAGCCCCGTTCTAAGCAGCCTCTATGTGGACGCACTCATGAGACGACCAATGGTCTGCTCGACCACCTTTCTTATCATTATTTAGTCTTCCTTGTCGAAGAAGAAGACAGGGAATTGACGTAAGCGACTCTTAAGAGGACAAAAGCTTCAATTAATCGAAAGGTACCGGATTATTTTAGGCCTCGCTTCTTGGTGGCAACTCGCCTGATCATGTGTGTGCTGTTTTTTAGGCGCTTCAAGGCGACGTCACTCTTGGTGTTAGCCTCGAGATGTAGGCCCAGGATGTTGACGCTGGGGCTTGGAGTGGTGGCCTGGCCATCAAGGAGTATTTGAATGTATTACTTGATTTGGCGTGAGTGCGGACGACAAGGAGCTGTGATTTTTTACGTGAACACTGGAGGCCACAGGTTTTAGCACATGGCGTACTAGAAGTGAGATGCTATGCACTGGTGTGAGCTTACTTTAATTTTTGTAACTCTTAGCATATGAGCAAGCTGCGCACAGGGCCGCTAGATGGGCGTGAGTGGTCGCGTGACAGTTTCACGTGGCATTCAGCGAGAACGCAGCGGGTAAACCCGTAGATGTGCTTGATGAGTACACCACCTGTATTCCCCGTCTTCGCGTGGGCTCGTAGCTGAATCGTTAAGACGACGGGCTCTCGCTTTGTTAGTCTATTAGTTCCAGGTTCGATTCCCGGCGGTGCCAGTAAATTCTTTTATTGTTCGCTGGAGTTTTCTGGTGACACCAACGGTCGCGAAAGAACCCTTGGGGGGTAGAGGTAAAAAGCTTTGCTTTAAAAAACGCGAACGCAAAAAAGCCAGCGCAGCGCTCGAACTGCCGCTAACCAAGGGCACCTGCGAACCATGCGCAAGCCCTCTGTGCAGCGCTTGCACGACCACAACTTAATCACGCAAATGCAAGAACGGAATTACTGTAACAGAGCAATTTGAAACGTCCACGTTCGATCCTTTCGCGTTCACGAACTATCCTTAGCATGCCGCACACGTAAACAAACACCGCGCTGTCCGTATGCGCCAGCGGCATCCATCCCGCAAATATCCCCTTCTACACAAAAATATACAACAAAACAGCCTCACTTAGGGCGTGTGGTAATATGGGGCTCTAGAAATACTATGTAACAGAGCAGGTTTGAAACGTCCACGGTCGTCGATCCTTTCGCGTTCACGAACTATCCTGAGCATGCCGCACACGTAAACAAACACCGCGCTGTCCGTATGCGCCCGCGGCATCCACCCCGCAAATATCCCCTTCTAGACAAAAATATACAACAAAACAGTCTCACTTAATGCGTGTTGGTAAAACGGGGCTCTAGAAATACTATTAATGCTACCAAAGAGCGATTGCGGCGCAAAAACAAGAGCAAACTGCACGAAAAACTGCAGCGAGCGGCCCGAGCGTTGCGAGGGCGTCTGCTCTGAGGAAGCCAACAAACATGGCGGCCCCGCCGCAGAGTTAAAGTAGAGTGAACTAGAATAGGGGAGTGGCCCGAGCGGGCGGAGACGGCGTTGCTTTCGGCGTGCCGCGCGCCGTCGACCACCGCTAGGGTGGCTAGTGGCGCTGGTGCACGATCTCGCAGCCGGTCAGCCGCGCCGGGCGCCCGCGCTGTCGCCGCAGCCCTCGATCAGACCGGACGAAACGTAGAACTTGGAAGGCGGTGGGTGCACGTGCGTTCGGTTGAATTGGTGCGGAGGTTCTGACGTGTTTTTCAAAACAGTGAGAGAGTGCATTTCGTCAAGGACCAGCATGTGAGGAAGACGGCGAAAAGAAGGACTGATGCGCACTGTTTTGCCCAGGCTGTCACGCCGGCTATCAGGGCGCTCCAAAGGCGTCTGATTGCCGCCCCAAGAGGCGAAGAGGTTCGAAAAAAGTGGAAGCGCAATTTGCGCTGGCAGGGGAGAGAGAGACAACACTTGTTTTATCGATCTTTTAGGTGGGGTGGTTCCTCATTTCAGGTAACCATGTGCCGTCCCGGCTCGACTGGCCCTCTCGACCAGAAGAAGTTGATCTTGAGGGAGTGAGCTGGGCAGCAGTATCTCCCACTGCTCAGGAGTAGGGGAAGGAAAAGGAGGTGGGAGGTCTGGGTTCTTGGCGCACTCCCATATTATGTGCCATAGAGTGCCTGGTTGAGTACAGAATTCACATTGTGCGCCGAATTGTGTGGGAAATAACAGATGCATCCTGACTGGATGGGGAAACGTATTTGTCGCTATTAGGACAAGCCCCTCACAGAATCGTCGGCTGCAGTGTGCGAACTCCACTTTGTGTACAGGCCGTTCTGCACAGGTTTGTGCTAAACATGGAGAACGCGTTCACTGAATGCTTCAGTCTTCTTGATGAGCTTCATTGGGATAGCATCCTTTACATTAAGTGTGGTGAAGGCTAAGCAGCAGTGTAAACTTGGGTGCAGTGATCATTGTAAGGCTGTTGCGGCAGAGGTGCGTTTTACCTCACGACCCGCATTCACTTCTACTTCAAAATCATCAGCAGAAGCAATGCAAAAAAAAAAAAAACGGCAATCTGCAAAGTATGCTAAACTAGGTAAATGCCCGTAGTACTGGACCAAATTGCGAAAGAAACTGTGACAGCACACTGAAACGTAATCTGTTCTATCTCGTTCACTGTATGTATATTATAAAAATTACAATCGGGTTTAAAAAAGGTGAAGCTGGGCCATTAGCTGTACACCTTAACATGTAGCATTGCATGTAAGTGTTAACATTAGTTAGGTACTGTTCTTTTTTCTAGTAATTATAGCAAGAAACAACTACAAAATAGTTTGCCTTTCGACATGATAGCACCTCTGATCTCTGAAAAATCGTAAAGACTCCATACCATGGCATATTGGCAAGCAAGCAGAAGTTAGTTTCGTTTTTGTGCTATGCGGCGCGTCTAAACTTCCTTTTAGGAGATTGAGGGGGGGGGGGGGGGGGGGGGGGGGGTCAGCGTGCTTATTTTCGCACATGCGCCGAATAAATAATACATCAGAGTTGACTGCAACACCTCGGCTAAAAAATTTGTCGCTCTTGCTATACGAGCAATGACGTGTTTTTAGAACCGCGATGCTCTGCCCTGTGCAGGGCCTAACGGTCCATGCTGAACACCTGCCAGTTCGCGAAAAGTAAGTAATTATCGTTCGTCAGGCAGTATTCGGCGTGTTGCGGAGAACACAGGTGACAGTTCATTGACATTCAGAAGCGCCCGCGCCAGATATAAAGCTCGAGGTGAATCAAAATCGCGGATAACGGAACTAAGGTGCCTGCAACCAGAACGGACCACCACATCGAGGCCACAGTTCTTGTGCTCGACCTAGAGCAGGAGTAAGTAAAGCAAAAATCAGGTTTGGTCGTTTAGAATCTTGCTTAGCTTCCGAATGCCTTTGAAAACCGAAAGAGAACGCGAGAACATAACAGTGCAAGGCCAGACGCGCAGTCTCACTGCGCCAGACCAGCTGCGAAAGGGCGCAGTCGCGCCACCTCGCGGTGTCGACGCCAACCGGAGTGGCTCGGCGCCGCCGCTCGGGACACTCCCTTATTCTAGTTCACTCTAGTTAAAGGGACCGTGGCGCCGCGGGTGAGGGGAGAGAAAAAAGAGGAGGGCAGCGGAGAAGGAGGGAGCAGTTGGCGCTACCTTAGTTATTTTAGGGACCTTAACTACAGTGTGCGCCGCTCTCGATACATGGCCTACAATGCTGTGCGCACGGACAACTCCAGACAACAGAACGGACATTGCGAGGTCCTAAAGTCCTTCGCACTTTATACGGCAAATATTAAAAAGTTACGGAAAATGGAAAAACGTACACTGCACACCATTTACACAATAATGCAGACTTTGCGGAAGTTCCACCTGTAATCGTTATATAAGCGTAAATGGAGCTGCATGGTCGAAGGAAATTTTGAAAAGATAAAAATAGGAGCCATATAACATAATTACAGGAAATGGCGAACCGTCTCACACCCTGCATTTCCACAATAATGCAGATTTCGCGAAAGTTCCAAATGTTATCGTTATAGTAACGTAAACGGAGATAACTGTTTCGCCGAAATTTTGAAAAACTAAAAAAACTGGCTGGAAAAAACTCCCACTCAAGGCAGGCGGCATAAGAATGCCACGCATCAGTAGACAATTATCTGAATTTCTGCAGATTTTTATGTTCTCGAAGAGCGAGAGAGATAGAAGAAGACTTTAATGAAAGCTGAAGAGGTCAGCCCCACTAACGGTAGGGCTTGCTTCTCCAGATGGGGCGAATGCGGTGAGATGACAGCGGAGAATAGGGATGAAAAGAAAAGGAAGAAACGAAAGGGAAGGAGGACGGGAGGTGCACACATATATAAAATGTACATGCTCAGAGGGTTCACAGAACCTCTTCTAGCTAGCCCTCTTTCCTGCAATAATTCTTTATGTCGAACACATGGTCTGAAAGTAGGCACAAGATAGTAACGAAAAATGTCAAACATTTTGATGCACCCATCATCCATGGCAATTTTCGATGAAACGTGGTCCTGCCGATTCGATAAAACGACGTTCGACGTAACGGGTTCGACGAAACAGACATTCCTTCGACGAAACGGCGTTCGAGAAAACGCCGTTCGATGAACTGTCCCGGATCCTGCTTTTTAGTTCTTTTATTATTTATTACCCGCCTCCCAAACCCATGTGCGCGTTTACCTTCCTGTCTTGCAACAAGGGGGACTGGGAAGGAGAGCAGGAAGGGTTTCTGGACGCCATGAGCGCCTAAATTTCTTGTTAGCTTTGTTTATTTTTTCGTTCCAAAATTTACCCATTTTTCTCTATCATTTGTGAAAACTCCTATATGGCCTTTTTTGTTGTGGGTGTTGTGCACTGCGTGCCAACGCAGCCTTTTTTTCCTTTTCAAGTAGGTGCACATGTTATTGTTCCGAGACGCTGATAACCCCGTAATGCTCGGGCCTTTCGGTTAGCCCAGTTTTTAGGTTGCCGGTTTCACAGCGTAGAAGTTTCGGGCTCCCCTTCCAGGACCTCCGTAACCAGATTTTGCTCTAACGGGGCGCGCTGCCAACACCTCCTCGTGGCCTCCTTGCCTCCACACAAGTTCCCCTCACACTTCTTGGTCTAGCATTTTCACCCTCTCCACTCCGCCGATGATGATAGTTTTCTGGTAACGCTCCACGGTGAAACTAAAACCTTAACCATCTCCGTTGTTAAAACCAGTGAACACACATTTCGCTTCACAAACAGATAAGATAGCCGCGCGTGGGCAGACGGTGGCTACAAAACACAAAAATGAACAACACAGAAGGTGTGGTCTGCGCCGTATGCACGTTATCTTAGTTCCACCTTCCGCAGCTTTTCCCTCTAGGTAAACCTTCCTACGTACTTTTTCGTGCTGAACGCTTCAACCATGGCTGCTTTAGAGCACGGGAACAAAAAATTCTCGGACAGCCTGGCTGCGTCAACGACGAAATTTTGTGCCAAATCATGGAATGTTGCAAGTCCTTTGTGCGAATATAAACCGTTCTAGAATACATCATTCCGGCTTTAGGGTGGTCAATTGGCGGTGATTTGGTAGACTACCAGCAGCAGTTGTCGCGCACACCCCGTAGTTATACCTAATGTTTTGCGTTAAAACCTTATGTTGCGGAAACCACCTCAGGGCGTACGGGCTCGTTGCTATCAATTGCTAGACAAACAGCGGCTACTGGAGCTATGCGCTGGAGCCTAGCCTAACTTTAGGCACCGTACACGGTTTTGCTTAACACAATGAGTGGAATGGTACTCCTTCTAATAGGTACCGGTTTACGACGGTAGACATGAAGGCGTGGCATAAGCAGCATCCTATACTTTGGTTCGTATTTGTGTAAGCCAAACGTTGCGTGTAAGAGCATGCTAAGAAGCGTCTGTTTCATTGTACTGCAAGCTTTGGATATAAGTAAATGAAGTCAGGCTTCACCATGTGACGTTCGTCCTACCAATTGGCCGTCTCAATCCGAAGTCGTTCATTGCCTTTGGAATGTACCAACCTTTGCCTAAATGGTCCATAAACGTTTCAATCCTGTATGATACACGAAGGAGGCCTAATCAGGTGTTTTAATTAGACATCTACGAACGCAGCCGAGGTAGGATATATAAAGTCAAAGCTAGTTGCTTCACCACCAAATAATTCGTATTATCGAATAATTAGAGGTAATTGGCGTGGTCCGGGCCTGCTCCATCAAGCCCCATGTATTAAAAAGCTCGTTAATTTGCACGCCAATTCAGTCCGCCGAGGATAATTCAAAATGCGCGTCACCGTAACGACCTTGAAGTCGGTCGATAAAAATCGCCAATTTCGTCACTGCGGCTTAGGTGACGCTAAACAGACACCGGTGAAGATGTAGGGGAGGTTCTCGTTCATGTGCATGCGATGCTCGGGGATACCGACTTTGGCGACTACGCGAATGTAGGCAACTGCGCCGCTGTCTGCGGGGCCGTCACAGATGACGAAGTTGTCGCCCGAGATTTCGGCGAAGACGAACAGGCCATGAACTATGACGAAACGAACAAAGTAGATGGCGCACCGGTAAGGCCTTCATTGTCAGCAGTAATAGAAGGTCTCGGTGACGCCCGGCTGTTCATCAGCTTCGAGGTGGGGAAGAAGACGTGTCCTGGCACATTAGAGCTCTCGGAGATCGAGCGATGGCGATCGCTTTAGCTGAGAAAAGCATGGAATAACCGATTTCTTTCTAAATAAAAGTAGCACCAGAATGTGCTCCCAATTTTCTTTTTGGTCAAATGTTGTTCTTTTTTAAATCCCTTTCGTTAGTCCGAATTTCGGTTAATTAGAACGCTTTAGATTCCCCCGTGAAATCGAATTAAGCAGATTTTAGTGTACAGTGCTTCAGGCGGAGCATCTGAAAAACCAGGCGTACCGCTCTCGAATAAACGTAGAATCGCATGAGTGGGGCTTTATCGCAGCATATCGGTTCCTTGTCTTATCAGGACAATTTCCCAAGTCTTCACCCATCTCTTTGTCCATTACCGAATATACTACGGCGATCACTATGCGCAGTCACTGACTTGGTTAAGGCCGCGAATTGGGATGGCAGATGGACGTCGGCCTACGTTTCCTACACTTGTAGCTGTCCTTTCTACTCACGTCTGTAAACGCAATGTTGCTAAAGTGGGGATATCCTTAAACTGCAACGGCTGACGGTCAAGCCGCAACAAATGCTCAATGTAAGCCCGGGGCCTCTTCATGTACGCTGATACAGCCCAGGTTCCATGCACACACTGTCCCCAAGCTGTAAACAAAGCCTAGCGTTATCTATGTAGCCCTGATCTCATTAAGGCGACTAGAACCAATATCCTTAAAAGCACGAGCAGAATTTGGGTTCTTTTTGATGTATGCACTATCGGTATAGGCGCCGCATCTTTTGAGCAGGACAAAACCTGAATTTTGTTGTCTTTCAATTCGTCAGATAGCGGCAAACAGCGAAATTCACAGCGAGTGCACACATGAGACCTTGCACATTTTCAAACAGACTGGTGACTTTGGTCGTCATGGCAAAACCCCTTGAAGGTGCAGTTGAATTTTCCACTGTACGACTAAACATCCACGTCGTTCAAATTCCACGCCTCGTTCATCATTTCTGACACGTAGATTTCGGCGGTGGAATTCGGAGCAACGAGTTTCACGGTCGGTTCCTAATTCAATTCTCTGAACAAGAACTTTGTTGCAAAGCAATGAATGGTTTCTGGCGCGCGTCAGTGTCTCGCTGCTGTAACAGTCAAGGCTGACATGGAGGTACTGTCACCCTGTGACTCTGGGTAAAATACTGATTCACATGAGAGTGAACCTTTCGACTTTCAACTTGGCGAGCTCTACGTTGGCAGGAGCGTCGTTTACACGCCCCAAGGACCACTCGAGGATCAGCGATGCTTACATGCGTCGGAATAGTCTGTAAGCTTCGCGAGATGCGATGGAAAGACTGGCAGCACTACGACAGGTTGGCTAGTTTGCCGCAATGCTCGTCCTGTGATGCCACCAAAGCGCGATTTTTCTATGACCAGACATTTCTGGCGGGCTGTTTTTGAACGTGGTCCCACGCTACAGGTCATCGCTATGAGGCAGCCACCGGCATCGGGCAGGTAGTCGGCCCAATCAGGTCGCTTGAAGAGCAGTTCCAGCCCGAACATCCGGGCAGCGCCAGGGGAGTTGGCAGATGCGTCGGCAGGAGCCAGCTTAACAGGCCCCGGCCTCGCGATCACGTAGTGAGGGCTACACAGGGAGATCGGTGAGCAGGAGGGACCTAGTTGGTGCTAAAAGCACCCAGCCGCAAGCATCGAGGCAGGCTGGCAGGCAGCGATTCTAATATCTCAAAGCAGTGGGGATGTCCTGGGACGAGTTTAGAAAATGAGGCTCATACAGGGTTACTTCCCCGTGTGGTCGTTGTCGGCAAAGGCACCATTTAGAGTGGAACGCCAACACTTCGTTCCCAAACGATAGCGGAGCTGCATCGTTGTTTACACCATCGGGGCTTTTGACAATCTGGCGTTTCCAAGAAATACGTCACCGGGGACTGCCGGGCCATTCTTCACGTAATGCATCATATCCGTCTGTCTGGCCAATAAATGCTGCGCCCCTACGTCTCCAACGAAGCCACCTAAGCAAAATAAATCGCTGACGATTACGATACTGCCTAATGCAAAATTTGAGCGCAGCGCGAAGTCTTCTCGGTGACCTGCCGTTTTGGCTCAGTGGCTATGGGTTGTGCTGCTAAGCACGAGGACGCGGGTTCTATTCCAGGCCGCTGTAGCCGCTTTTCTGATGGAGGCGAAAAGCAAAAACGCCCACGTGTACGAGATTTCGGCACACGTTAAAAATCCCTAGGAGGTAAACATAACCCTATGGAAGGGCGTGTGTAATCCCCTAATGCAAAAATTAACCCTACCCTAGGGCTTGTGTAATCCCCTAGTGCAGTTTCGGAATACACGAGCCTTATTACCTGGGTTGCGTCGGCGCGTTAAACAATACTGTATATCAAATCTTTTCGATGACGGCGCATAGCTTCTACATCTGAGGAAGTATCGCTTGATGATCAAATGCACGATGATGTGCGATATTGGGGAGAGGGGCAAGCGCGTAGCCGCCGCCCAGCATGTCTCCCACGGCCTTCCTCCCAGGCTACGTAGAGACTAACGACGCAAAAGCCATATCGTGATCCATGGACTTAAAAAAAACGGAATGTCACGCAGTTCGGTTGCCTAAGACGTGGGGTGACGTCATTCTTTGTTTAGAGTTATTACTACAGTTACGGTGACAATCTGAGCCCGGCCTCGCACGTTCGCTGAACGTTCCTCCACCGATTACCTGCTCGCTCTATCTAGTCTCTCTTTGGTGTCTCCTTTGTTTGCTCGGCTACACCGTGGGCGACGGCAACGCGACACTGCTGGCGCAAGATACCACTCTAATAATTTGGCACCCTTATATTGTGTCAAAAAGTATGACCGCTGAAGCTGGCCGCAGTCCGAGAGGGCCCGGAACAAAACACGTTTGTTTGTAATTGCCATAGAGCATAATTTTACCTACACTCTTAGCCAAAATGGGCGAAAATAAGACAAACTGCAGCATTTACGCCGCACGAAGAACATTTGCTCCCCTGAAGACCAAACGCGCCAAGATTAGGGCCGTGTGCAAAATGAAGGGACCAAACGCGAATGGGACCAACAGAAAGACCAACAGCTCCCTTTGCTCCCGCAACGTTGCTGTTTCTCCCTCTGCGGGGGCCCTCGGACTCGTCCAAGGACATCCCCACTGCTTTTTCGGCAGCCAGCAGGGACGGACGTGCGAAAGGTGAGCTGCGGCGGCAGCGGCTTTTCCCCATTCGCTCTTTTTTTTTAAGTTTGTGAGCTTGCCAGAGTGTCAGTTTTTAGATGCGAAGCATCTCATGCTCGGAACAGTGTCCGTCCCTACCTTGTTGTTGTCCGCTGCCCGCACTCTACGGCGCATGCGCGTCTCTTCAGCCCCGTCAGCGTTTGGGCTGACGTCAGCGCAGTCCACTATAAAAAGAAATAGGCGGCGCCCGGTTTCGAACCCACGACACTCTGGTCACACCGGGAGGTACGTGGCGCTCTTCCCACTGCGCTACAAACCGATACGGGACCATGTGCTTTGAACGCGCCTTATGTCCCTCACTCATTCAAACTGCGTCAAGAAGCTACTGATACAACGAAGGCACGCGAAGCTGAACGTCAACGGAAACGACGAACTGAAAACTTTAGAGGGGGATGTTGAATTTCCTGTGGGAAAGCTGTGGCGGGAAGCGGCACGCGCCTTGCAGCTCAACCAGAGAAGAGGACGAACAGGGCGGGCAGCGGGGTAGGAGCGTGAGCACGCAATAAAGAAAGACGAGAACCAGGAGGTGTTCGATCAGGTAACGCGGGTGTCGGTATCTTCGCTGCATGTACATTTCTCTACATTTCTCTACACTTCTCTGTCTCTACATGGCGGTTCACACTACGTTCCCATTTGTGCTCCGATAAATGAAACAACGTAACGGCAACACAATGGAACTTACACGGAACCCCCGTGATGCTTCGCAACCTCCTCATGGTTCCCCGCGGGAAGATGGTGTAATTTTTTTTTGTAAATCAACGCCAGTCGATTCGCTGTACGTTACTGCCGACGACGACATAATTTTTATTTGTTTAGGTCAATCTTTACCTAAATTTTTAATTAACCCTAAAATAGTAAAACCGAAATTTTACTTCAAACGAGCGGCCCAACTGCATGAATACCGCCCCGTCAGAACCAGCTTACAAAGAGAAACCTAACCGCTAAAATTTTTTTCTTTTGAAATTGCAGTTTTAATAAATTTATAGCCATAAATCTCATAAAGCATTGTTAACACGTGGTCGTTGGGCAAACATATGAACACTAAAATAACAACGTGGTGCTGTTAGGATACAATAAGTACTCGCAGAAGTAGTAAATTTTAAATGAAAACGTGATATTTTAGGCAGAAAAGTAAGAAACAGTCTGGCAAAATGCCGGATCTGTGAGGGTCGCGTACACTCTGAGGCTGAGTAGGGCAAAAATAGTTGCATCCTCGGTACCGCAACTACGTCCAGAATAAAACTAGACAGTAACGGTTCCAATCTGATGTAAATTCGCTGAATACGGCATTTGTCTCCATATTTTGCGAAAACCAAACTTTTAAGCTGCCGCATTACAACAGAGCGGCAAAATGAAGCTTTCCTTGAAGGCGCGGTCTGACCACTGGAATAAAAGCCCTGTTAAATATCCCGCTGGGTATGCGTCATTAGTGACCATGATCATCATCGTTTAGACCCCTGTCAGTAAAGTTATCGTCCCCGCTAAGGGCAGCCATGGCCCCGGTCTCGATTGTGTCGTTTTTCCGTAATATATTCTGGTGTCGTTAAACCCGGGACGATGACCGCACGCGACGACGGAGACCAGCTACGTCCCCTCCGGCTTGAGGTTCCTGGAACCCCTCGATTTCGACTGTTGTTCCGCTGATCAGCCCCGCCCTCAGCCGGAGGTTGACATGGCTGGCCCTGACCGCTCACCTAGGACTGACTGGAACGTTCAACGGGACGCAGATACGCCCTGTCACGTCCAGGGTACCATGCTTGGGAGCAACTGTACGTCCCCCGAGTACCAAGCTGGTGACGACCTAGGCGCCTTGCGTTCGTTGAGAAAGGTTCTTCGCGCTGCAGTTACGAGGCTGCTTAAGGCAGCGAGCGCACTCCGGCAAGCTCCCACACCATCTGCGTTGGACTTCGAGTTGGCTATCAACGAGCTCGAACAGAAGGACGCCGAACTCAACAAGCTGAATGATATGGTAGGTGAGCTGCTGGAAGGAGACGAGTTCGAATACGATTGCTACGAGATTTTGCACTACCAGGAGAGGCTATGCGGGGCCCTCAGTCGGCTGCGATCGACTTTGAACGATCTGCGGGCAGCCGGCATTGTGTGTACCGGGAAGGGAACTTCACACCGTCCACACGACCCCTCCCACGTCGGCTCGCACACGTCGACTTCGCCAGTTGTCCTGCCGATGCTGCAGGTTTAAACTTTCAATGGTGAGCCATGTGGGTGAAAGGGGTATCGGTGCCGTGTCGAGACGACGGCCCACAGCCACGTTCCAGATATTGACAACGTGATAGCTAGCACTGAGGTAGCGTCGAGCGTTGAAGCGAAGAAGAACTGTGAAAAACGCGAGGCCACGCCAGCCGCATACAAGGACACCTCCGCTTCTCCCGTCCAAGTACATGACAGAACGCGAGAAGTAAACAGCGCGAACGAAAGGATAGAGCAACTATCGTGTGAGCTTGAGTTCGAGTACATCTTTTTTCCCAACTTTATGAAGGCTGAACTGTCACCGGACATTTGTGAAGGCCGTCTAGCACCAAACGTTGCAGCAGCGCGCGAGGTCTCACCCATCCAGGAGTATGAGCCGTTCCATCCACCTGAAGGCCTAGAAGCGGAATCGCCCTGGCTGATCGCTTCGGCTGCGTATGAAGAAACTGTAAAGTCGGATTGTGACCGCACCCAAAGCACGAAAATAAGTATGGCGGAATCGCAAACTATCGAAAAGCGAATCCGAGCCAGGCACAAGAGCCATTTGGGAACACCGCTAGACTCGCTGATCAAGGGTGACCGCAACACCGAAAAATGGATAATTTCCGACACCGCTCCCAATACACCTCCTACAGACGACCGGCTGGATTCGAAACGTTTCAGCGAGCTGGACGCCTAGTTTTGGCGCCGTCCGCTTCGGCATGGTGACGCCAGGCTCTGCTGAAAGTTGTACGACGGCAGATGCACCGTTGGAAACGCAAGAGGGAAAAGCACTTCATGACAGCTTTACAGGGATTCAATTTGCGAAACGAAACCCAAACATTAGGCAGAATGGCTCTGGTCTGTGCTAGTTGGCAGCACTGTGCCGTGTTACTCCCTCTTCCTTTTGTGTTCGTTTTATTCAAGCTGATTCCCACCAAACATTAGGATGTGGACTTCGTGTTCATCCTCGCAGCAATTTTCTCGCGTGAGGAGGGAGACGTATGATCAGCCGCTTTGAGCCGACAAAGAATTCGGCGACCTTTGCGCAGCGTCATGCTTGCACCAGCCTCCGCACCCAAAGCAAGCCTGCGTTCACTGCAGGTTCGAGACACTGGAAATGGTACAGCTCCCCTTCCGTCGTACTCCGACCATCGCGACTTTCTATGAAGTCTGTTGGAAGATGAGAAGCGAAAAGAGAAATACGAAGGAGACTCAACGAATACTGGCAAGTCTAGATAGGTGACTCAGCGTGGAGAAGTCGAAACTTGTCAGGAGTGGAGCAACATGTCTCTGCAAGGAGCCCGAGGATTCACTCAAGCTTTTAAAGGGACGGCGGGACTCAGTTGGAGCATCGTTCGACAGACTTTTGTTGAGACGTCCTAATGGTGCCACCTGGAGAAGCCAGCGACTAGCCAGCAAGTTCCATGTGCGGTGCAGCGTTTGTACAGTGGTGGACATGAACGTGGTGCGTGCGGGAGGATGTTAAATCTCCCGCTGGGTATGCGTCATTAGTGACCATCATCATCATCGTTTAGACCCCTGTCAGCAAAGTTATCGTCCCCGCTAAGGGAAGCCATGGCCCCGGTCTCGATTGTGTCGTTCTTCCGTAATAAGTCCTCTTACAGAACCACAGTATCTTTCTGTACCTCGCGGTGAGTTTTCGTTTCTTTTTTCAGAATGCAGTGTTATCTATTGGCCATTTTTCCAGTACCGGTCCTCGTCGTGACCGGCACGGCGAACCTAAACTGACAGTAAGGTGCCCCCCAAAAGGTGTTTGGCTGTCGGGGAACTCATGCACGAAACGTTCACGTCCTGCAGTCCTTCCCGCACCCACCCGTCACCCGTGCCTTTCACATGACTGTCACGGTAGCAGGCGCACGCTCGCGTGACTAATCTACAGTGGCCGAAAGTCCCCTTTTCTTAACATTTTTTCATCGTCTTTGCTCCCTCACTGGTAGCCAAGCGCTCGCAGCGTGGTCAGCATCATGCATTTTCGCCCCTTTCCTTTGAAAGCCTTTTTTTGTGTGCACGTACGAACTCACTGTGAACTTGTCCGCAAAGTGGAAATAAAACGTGCAGCCATGCCACTCCCCATGCACCAAGCTGAGGGGACGCACTTTTGTTTATTTCGCCCGAGGCTATTTGTTAAACATTGTTAAATTTGTTAGGCATTGGAAAAATTTGACTCTCATTACATTTTGGAAATTAAAACGCATTCTGCGGCACCACAGCCAGAAATCAATAATTAATTTGTGTAAAAACCCGCACCATAAGCGCAGGAAAGCAGGTTTTCTTCCTGTAATAAAATATTTCTTCTTGGTTTTTTATTTTTCATTGCAGTCAAGCCATTTTGATTTAGAGCTGGTGCTGACAGGAAGCGTCTCTTTCTTTGCATGCCTCGTGAAAGGGAGGGAAGAGTCCCTTGTTTCGGGCTACGTAAGCCTCTGAGCATGATAGCGAAGCTGCATGCGAATAATGAGCAATCTTTTTGTTTTATGTTGGGCTGATATAGTGGTTCAATGCGTTGAGTTAGGGAGCATGATTTCCAAGGTTCTATTGCTGGTTTGTGGGGCGTCTTTTCTGCTGCAGTCGGAAAAACAACAATGCCTCAGTTTCGCACGACGGTGGCCAGGGTCTCAATTAATGCGTAGTCTTCTACTCATTGCACTTCACAGGCCACGTTTGTATGCACTACATAAAGCGTTGATTTTGCTTCTACTTTTTTGTTTTTGGGGTATTTTTTACGGGTACTTGTTAGGCCAGCTGGAAACTGCGTTTTTCTCAGTTTTTCGTCCTACCACGGATAACACTTGTTTTGTTGCCCTATTTGTTTACTGCAGGAGCGTGACGACATGGGCCTCTTGCCGACAGCGACACGGAGGATAGTTGTCTCCTCTCAACGGACAAGTACTTCGTGGAAGCGGAGCACGCTTGTGCCAAGGACAGCAGCCATGTATACCCGGGATAGCCCAATACTGGGCCCATCGCCTTGACAAGGTGTGCCAAACAGGCCTTCGAAATTGAGAGTCCGACATTCAGTGGAGTACGGTTTACTTGTGTTGTGTATGTGCTTAGAACGTGTTGCAACAAAAACTTAAAACTGACATTTTCTTTGTCGTGAATAATTTGAGTGGCCAAGAAATGCTGTTTCTGGTCTCTTATGTTTACTCCTGCTTTCTGAATTGTCGGTTTAATGGAGCGACAGTCGCGTCCCGTGGAGTATTTGCACGATTCGACGGATCGTCTTTTAGTATGCACGGGTAATTTATAGGGGAGCATTTGCAGGGATGAACATTTAGTCTTGAAAGCATCAATTGGTCTAGGGGGAGTAATGGGGAAGAATAAGGACTGATACTCACAGGAACAACGGTTGGTCTGCAGTGGACTAACAGGCGAGACTAACAGTTGATCGGCAAGTGACCCACAAAGCAACGCTGGCCACAAAGCAATACTCTTACACGTTTTATTCAGCAATCTACAATCTTAGCCAAAAAGGACTTTTAGTCTTTATGGTGGACCAACAGGTGAAACGTCAAGGGACTAAGTGTAGAGGGACTAACAGTTGTTACCGTTGCCGTTAGTCCCAAAAAGGACGAATGCTAGTGGCAACAACACATTAGTGGAGTCTCCCGTGGAGTCGTTTCCCGTTTTAGTATTTGCACGATTCGACGCATCGGCTTTTGTATGCACGGTTAAGTTTATAGGGGATCATTTGCAGGATGAACATTTAGTCTTGAAGCATCAATTGTCTAGTGGGAGTAAAGGGGAAGAATAGGACTGATTACTCACAGGAACAACGGTTGGTCTCCAGTTGGACTAACAAGGGAGACTAACAGTGATCTTCAAGGGACCAACACTATAGTCTTTATGGTGGACCAACATTTTGAACCGTCAAGGGACTAACGTAGCAGCGCAACGCCTTAGCCACTGAGCCACCGCGGCGGGTAACAGGGAGACTAACAGTTACTCATACATACATACATACATATACATACCCGGGCCCGTGGATTACATAGGGGGGGACAAATTGTACAGTAAAATGTTCTTGGCAACCGTCAATAAATCAACCACATGAACAATAGGACTAACACTAAAAAACATTTAGGCACAAGAGCGGCCGTACAAAGGAAATAGAGGGCCGTAAAAAAAAAAACTAAAATATTCATTTTCAAGGAAGGCTAAGAGTGGTACGATGAAGTCCTCAAGATGCTATGTGGGATGGCAATGTTATTCGGCGATCTGAGTAGAAGCGGGGAATTTTGATAAGCGTTTGTTCTGGCGAAAAGGGTTGACTTTATGCGCAACAAGGCGAATGAAACTGCGGGGCTGGAGTGGAGTGCGTGCAACGGGTGGGCGCTGTGACAGAGAGTGGAAGTTAGTGGAAAATTTCTTAGCGTGCAAGGGGTGGAAGGGCAAATTTTTTCAGGAAGATACTTCGCTGTCGGGAATGATGATAAAATGAACCTTGCCTTTATTTTGAACGGATTCTAGTAAGTTTGTAAGATAGATGGTGGGGGTGCCATATTATGGACCATACTCTAATGAAGGCCTTAGCGAAAGATAAGCGTGAAGCTTTCAGAGTTGCCTGCTAAGATTTTAGGAGGCCAAGTTTTTTCAGCGGTTTGGTATTAAATTCGCTGAATTCCAAGTCAGTTTGGCATTAAGAATAACTCCAAATATTTAAATGACGAAACTGGTTCAAATTGCGTAGTATTGTAACTTAAGGGGATGTGTACTTGGAAAATTTTACATATTTTGTCAGCATATTAATTTCCATTTGCCATGCGCCACCTTTGTTGACTTGTTAGATCATTTAAAGTCAACATTCCGGATTAACTATTGTTCTGTAAACCACACAGTTCGCAAAAGGCATGTTGGATAGTTGTTATATATCTTTATATTATATTAAAAACAAAGGGCCCAAAACAGAGCCTGTGTACCCCATATTTAACGCGCACGCTTTTAGATAAGAATTATTTATTTTTACAACTGAGTGCGGTTATTTAGGAATGCCTCAAACGAGTAGTGTTTAGGTCCAACTGGAGATTGCGAATTTTAAGCAGTAATCCATGGGGCTCGCGGTCAAAAGCTTTAGACATCATAAAATGCAGATGTAAGAAGAAGAATGCAGAAGTGTGGGGATCTTATTAGTTCAAATAGTTGTGTCTGGCAGGACTTATTGGCCCTGAAACTGCTGCGTTTCCAGGAGAAGATTATTTAGGTTCAGGGGTCTTATTTGGGAATACAGTATGTGTTCTAACAAACTCTTACACAAACTTTATAGAAATTGGCCTGTAATTACAGGACTAGAGCATCACCTGATTTGAAAATAAGTTACTTCTGCTATTCTCCAGCGTCTGGGATACATCCTGTCAAGTATCTGAAAAATTAGAGCTGAGAAAAGGATTTATCCATCGTGAGTTTCAGTAGTTTGGTAGTGATGCCATCGGGTCCAGGACTGGTGCTAGGGGAAAGGCGATTGATAGCGCAGGCCACACCATTTGCGGTGATGGCTATTTCAGGAAATGGATGACTTATTGCTATTTCGCAAGGTTTTAATGACTCATTTATTGGGTAGTTCTTCAGTAAATACTTCACTAAAGTGGTTATTTAGAGTCTCAGCGCACTCACTGAGTGAAAGTGCGCTGCCATCAGCACTTTTTAATGCAGGGAATGAGTTAGTTTGCATTAGGGTTTACCGTGCGCCAGAACTTCTTTGGATCGGTTTTTAATAGAGTAGTAAAGTTGAGTTAAAGTATTTATCCTTGGCCTCAACAACCGCCGTCTGTGCCAGTTTAGCGCGCTGTTTGTACTGTGGCCAGTCAGCAACTGCATTGGTTCGCGAAGCCTCCTGTATGCTCTTTTTTTCTATTTTAAGCGTAGCTTAACATCCCGTGTAAACCAAGGATCATTGCTTGGTGTTTTAACGGTCAGTGTGGGAATGCAAGCATTTTCTATTTCTTTTAGTTTGTTGCAACAAGAATTTTGGTTGTATCTATCTCGGTTTTCTGTGAAAGTGAAGGGTGAAATCCGCAAGCATCGCATTTTATCGACGTTCGCACTCGAGTTCCGCAAACGTTTTTCTTTATAGTTTTATCTGGACGTGGCAGCGATAGCAAGCAATGAACGAGTTTATGGTCTTTTCAAAACACGAACGCACACACGAACGCAACGCAACACAAGGGACCAACACTTAGTCTTTATGGTGGACCAACAGTTGAACCGAGACTAAGTGTAGAGGGACTAACAGTGGTACCCTTGCCGTTAGTCCCAAAAAGACTAATGCTGGACACATTTAGTCCCCAAAAGGACTAACGCCGATGCCCGTTAGTCCTTTTGGCTAATTTGATTGCTGAATAAAACGTGGAGGATTGCTTTGTGGGCCAAGGCACCTTCCATTTTCTTCCCGTGGCGCACAATAATCTCTGTGTAATACACAACCCAAACTACTCCACCATGGAGGTCAGCAGACAGCTCTCATTGGGCTATGAGGCTTCACCCTCCACATTTCCCACCAGAATAACGCGCATGTTATCTCTGAGGGCATAAAGCGTAGATGCGCGCACATCATCCTCCCCTCTACCACCACCCGTGCACGCAAAACCGGTAACCGCTGTGTGTGCGCTCCACGGACCAAAATGTCCTTCCACAATCCATTCAAGCTATGCAAGAATTATGGGTTTGCATCGCCGTTCGGAGTGGGCAAGTTTCTTTTCATCCGAGAGAGATTGGGAACTACTGGACGACGAAGAATTTGAAGAGGAAAGGGTGGCTGCACGGTCTGCGGAAGCGGTTTTTTTGTTGTTTTCGCGCCCATCCGCTCGTCTCTACGAGGCGACCATACTTGAATTCCCGCTCTTGTTCCTGCGAGCGAGCAACACGTGTCCGTGCCGTTGCTAGTTAAATGTGTCGTAACGGCTCTAGCGCCGTTCTCAGCCGATTGCGCAATTTATGAAAGAGGCTTCGGTCCTGGCGTGGGTATAAAACCTCTTTAAGAGGCGAGTAAGGCGGCTTCACCAGAATAAAAACCGAGGGTTGGCGGAGCACAGAAGCGGTGCCGAATAAGGCGGCTTCACCAGAATAAAACCCCAGGGAGAGGGGTCGCCGTACACAGCTTCACTCTAAAAAAGCGTTAGCTTTGCATTATGAGAGAGACACTGCGGCTGTTTATTAGGCGCTCCTTCTTTGTTATGCACGTCAAACTTGTGGTTCTCTGTGGCCACTTATAGGTGTAAAAGCACCTCTTCGGTAAAAGTAGCGACAAGGGCGCAGACAGAAAGATCCATGGGCTCAACGTCAACTGTCCTGTCAGTCTGCGTAGAATTTGCGTAATCATGTGAAACGAAGGACCTCAGCGCTCACAGTGAAAAGCCACATTACTGCTAGGCATGGAGATAGGGACCGCTGGTGTCTGCGTTCCGTAACGCTCTCCGGCGGCTTTGAGAAAGGTTCTCCCGAGAGGTGTATTTTTGGAGCGGCTTTGATGTATCCGTTGTACACGCAGACACACAAAAAATGTTTGTGTCCGCCAGATCAGCCCAATTTGTGGTATTCTAGGCGTCATTTGGGAGGCATTGCGCATCCGCGGATTAATAGTGCTTGTTGTATCGCACTCTGGGGTCACAGCATGAGGGGAAATTGAAACTTTTCATGGAGGATGACCAGTTCATACGGGGTCGAGCAGGCGAAGATAGGCCACAAGTATGGTTGCGTGAAGTCAAGGGTCCAGGGTGGTGACTAGAACAATTTGGTGGGGCTCAGTGGTGCATAATTGGGTTGGTGTGGATACGCCGGAAACGTGGCTGTCTGATGCCTGAGAACGTGACTGGACTGGGATGGGCTCGTAGCGATGCATATGCGCCTACGTAGAGTGCAGATGCGCTGTTAGAATAGTATCCAAATGTAAGCATCGATTCGTCATCACTCAGGCTCACATAAATTTCGGCATGGGAGTTGTGTAAGGTTACTCCCTGGACTCATGCTGAGCTGTACCTACGAAGCCTACGAAGACGTTATCTACATCTACCTACGAAGACGTTATCTGGATGGCGGCTACACGCGAGGCCGCATCGAGCTGGTGAAGCGTGTATGTTGCGCCAGTCAGGATTCACCTGGCATGGAGGCTCGGTTCTAGAAATTTCGGCAAATATACCAGGAATGGGGCACCGGCTCCCTGGTATGCCATGGAGTGAACTGAGGGAGGCAGTGCGGCCCGCAGATATCCCTCTCTAATTATCGGTCTTGCGGCCGGCCCTCTCGCTTGTCTTTCTGCTCACATGGCAACATATATCCGCGGCCCCCATGATGGACCACTGAACATTCAAATGTCGCAGTTAGGGAAGGGCAAACAAACAACCGCATCAATTCTCAACAAATTGTAGCGCATGTCTTGACAGGCATGTTTATTTCATTCACGAGGAAATTGTTCGTATTCCGCTCTCTTCCTTGCAGCGTCTTACAGGCTTAACATTTTTTCCTCCTGTCCAGCACACCAGACAGGTGACGGCCACCTGCACTGTCCACTGTTAGGCTTAGTCGACCCCACCACCAGTAGACAGCCGGACGGCTCTTCCCTTCAGTGTTCTGCTGCAGTGGTTTCGTTGGAAACCATTGTTAGTATCCTTGATCATGCAGGGGAAGACGATTTATTCATTGACCATGGGGTTTAACTCGCGGACGCTACACAGGTTATGACGCGCGCCTCAGTGGAGGGCTCCGGGTAAACTTTGACCCCTAGCGTTGTGACCCCTGACACACGGGCTTTTTTGCTTGTCTCTTCCATCAGAAAAGTGGCGTCAGCGGCTGGGAATCATACATGCGCGGAGGAAGGTGTGTCCTCAATTCGCAAAATTTCATCTTTAGTCTAGCTGATTCTGCTTAGTGATAAGGTTTCGTAATATAACAGGTAATGATTGCCGTCTGAGGTCCAAAACCTGCTGCCTATCCCGAAATAACCTAGTTTAGCAGTTTTTGCACACATACTGTTAGGCGTTTTGAAGCGATTTTTATGCTATTTTGTTCATGCATGAGTCTTTTCCTCGGGCGGTAATATGCGACTTTTCGGTAAGAAAACCTTAATCATCTGTTTTATTCTTAGCGCAATTAATCCCGCCCGTCAAAAGCATTTAAAAACCTAACGCAATATATTGTTCCATTTAGGGAAGGCTAAGTGCTGTTTGTATGCTTTCACGCTTAAGTATGTCACCGGAAGTCGACAAAACCTATTTATATGATACAAACAAGCGCCCCACGCACAGAAAGCAGCAGCGCACCTTTGACTGCAACAATACACTACGGAATCTGTGGCGGGTGAGGAGAGTAAACGACCACTGCGATGCGATTTTTCTCCATTCACTCAATGAGACTCCCCCGCCTAACGAGTTTCGACGGGACAAACCAGCACGCGTTCCTTTTCATCGAAAGAGTAGCAGTAACCGCACAGTGAATCTGCTGTGCTATTCCCAACTGGGGGGCGCTCATCTGGCAACACTGCCCAGGAAAACCTCTCACTGACGTTCAAAGCAGACTGGATGTGCAGGTTTCTTTTACTGGCCTGTGAATAGCCGCTTCCTGTAAATCAATTTTTCCTAACGTTATAGAAAGCAACTCTCAATGACGTCCTCTCCTTGAGCCAGAGATTGATATCCACTGGGGTCGTTATGGCTGCGCCCACATCTTCCATCGATTAGATTTTTCTAGCTGTCATGAATCAACCCTCTTCACCGTTCAGAGATTTACAATGGTTGGCTTAGTTCCTCCAAATGATATCAACGCTGACGCTACTGGAAGCCACAAATTAGGCTCTTGTCATAACTACAGCCCATAAATGTCATAGGTAACCCGTGGAGACGTAATGCGCTTGGCACGGAAACCAATGCCACGTTCCTTGGTGGTCTCTGCTATCATTTAGAAGCGCCCTATGGTCGGAAAGAAATTTGGCATGGAATTTAGGTTCTCTTTGCGAGCCACGCGTGATAAAAGCAGCGGTATAAATTACGTAACATGCAAGTGGAAGATGAGCTCGTCAGCATGTGTCAAAGGTATCAATCCCCGCGATGAGGGCCTTACTCGAGTGCAGGAATCCTTGCCAAGATACAGGCTTGGTAGGCAGCGGTGCAAAGTCCGATTCGCAGAACATCCACCCAGAGCAGTCGGAACAACTCCTCCAGAAACTCCCTCCGCCTTCGGAGGCCACAGGGCCTGCGTTGAAAATCAGAGGAACGGAAATTAAGAATTAAAACTGCTCAACAGCGGGTTTATCGGCTAATACACTACTGAACGATGGAGAAAGCAATCTCCAAAGAGACGTGCACCGTGTTTGGAGCGACGAAAAACGTGCCTAATTGACACAAATGGCCAGTAAGGTGTAAGTTAAACATAGCCTTGAGTTTAGGGTAGTTGGCTCTACATTACGTGAAAAACACACCGCAATAATGGAAGTTAATGAAAGTTTTTCACGTAAGGTAAGTAGACCTTCCGGTTTTGTTATCGTTGCGGCGGAGCGCTACGTTATCAGTGATATCTTATTCTTGACGCGATGGCAGTGTTTGCAAGGTTCCAAAACTGGCGTATTGGACCCTGAGATTACGCTTAACCGTGCACCTATTCCTGTTAAACGGGAGCACAAGTTTTTAGGTGTCATATCTGACGAAACGCTCACGTTCATCCCACACATCAAAGCACTTAAACATAAATGCCTCAAAACACTAAACATTCTCAAGGTCCTCTCCCACCAATCCTATGGTGCAGACAAAGAACTGCTTCTCCGGGTCTTTACCGCGTTAGTCGGGTCTCGATTAGACTACGGCAGTGTCGTGTATGGGTCGGCATCGAAAACAACCCTAAAAAAGTCTTGATCCAGTACTCCACTTGGGTCTGCGCCTTGCGTCGGGTGCCTTCCGCACTAGCCCGGCCCAGAGTCTATATGTTGAATGTAATAAGTGGTGCCTTGAGTACCAACGAACGTATGTGGACTTTCTCTACGCTTTTAAAATTTCATCTTTGAATAACCATCCTTTTAAACCTGTTTTTAATGATACATCCACATCGCACTGTTTGTAAATCGTCGTCTGATCCTTTGCCGTTCTCACTTAGAGTGAGACAGCAAGCTTCAAATTTCGACATCTCCTTTTAGACATTTACACATCTTCTTTTACTGACGTCTTACCACCCTGGCAGCTTCAACCTGTGTGTTGTGACTTGTACTTTGTGAAAATTGATAAAACCAGGGTACCACAAACTGCTATTTTGCAACACTTCTTGTCCCTGCAGTCTAAGTATGAATGTGCAGAGTTTTACAGAGTTTTAACTGCCCTTACTGTTGTCGTGTGCGGCGCACGGAACCGATTTTGTAGTCTCTAAGACCCTGAACTCGAAGACCAGCATTTTTTACGGCGGAAGCCATGGAGTTTGCTTGTTTAAATCACATAGTGCAACATGAAATACCCAAGTCTATCATTTTCACAGATTCACTGAGTGTTGTACATGCATTGTCATCCAACAAGTCTTCTAAAAACCATGTTCTTAATGTAGTGTATAAAACCATTATGTCAGCGTATGCATTAAATCTCGAGGTCATCATGTGTTGGGTTCCAGGCCACTCTGGGATTGCGGGAATGAGACCGCTGATCAGATGGCCGCTGCTGCTGCACATACAAATACACCGGACATAGCAACAGTACCCTACACTGACCTCAAGCCACACATCAGACAACACCTTCGCGAAACATGGCAAGCACTCTGGAATCAACAGACAGACAACAAACTACACATAATAAAGCCACTCTTGGGACCATACAAGACTGACACACACAACAGACACACTGAAGTTGCCCTTGCTAGGTAACGGATAGGCCACACTCATATAACACACTCCCACATGCTCACAGGACCTCCAAGACCTTTGTGCAGCAGGTGCGGAGAGGCCCTAACCGTGATCCACATCCTCATACAATGTAAGGCACTCGACATTACACGACGAAAACACTTCCCACAACTACACACACGACATATTCCACCACACCCGTCATACTTCTTAGGAGACGATGCCATGTTTTCTGTTCAGCGCACCTTTACGTTCCTATCAGAAGTTCCCTTTTTACAACTCATCTCATACCACTCATAGTTTTACCCCTGGTCCTATACACCAGCCACCTTATTTATCTTTTAACCAATCTTGTTCTTCACCCTGGCCCTTTACACCAGCCGTGCTCATAGTCTTTTAACTGATTTTACTTCGTGTTCTCTCCTCATCAAATAACTTTGTCTGGCGCTCTTTGCCCATGTCGGCCTTGCGCCAATAAAATCAAACCATCATCATCATCAAAACTGGCGTATTCTGAAAAATTAAAAGCCTGAACAAAAGTCACGAAAGCGGAATAAAAAGTCTAGGTCGGGTTTCGTGTATTTTATTTGGAAAACAATTAAACAGTTGCCGTCATTGAGACTCAGTATAGGCTTGAACAAAATGAACGGCTGCTTTATTCCAGATTGAGAAACATTTGGCAACAAAATATCAAAATAGGCTGGAAGCACAAGGGCCTTTAATGCTTCGAATACAATTCTAAATAAATGATTTTTCAAGTAATGCACTTCGTCAAGACATGACTGCCCTTTTGACATCGGGTAAACAACGCTGAACGGTCAAAAACGGTATGCACAAGGGGCAGGAGTGATGACGTTGCCCACACGTGACCTCGCGCCCCTGAGCACTTTAGTGATAATGGAAGCGAACTCACCTATATTTCAGCCGTGCTGTGATTCGCTGGACAAGTCTGACACAGCGCATTCCTCGCTGTAGCAAAGGAAGCGTTGGGGCCGCTGATATCCTCTTTCGCAGGGCTTCTTTCAGTACACTGCGATCACATGGTTGCAGTTACGCCATCATTACAATCACCAGCCTACCTAAGCCCACTGCGAAATAAGGCCTCTCCCATTAATCTCCAATTACCCCGGTCCTGTGCTAACTGCGACTAATTTATCCCCGCAAACTTCTTGATCTCATCTGCCCATCTAACGTTCTGCCGCCCTCTGCCACGCTTGCCTTCTCTAGGGATCCACTCTGTTACCCTTAATGACCAACGGTTATCTTGCCTTCGCATTACATGCCCTGCCGACGTCCACTTCTTCTTAATTTCTACTGATATGTCCTTAACACGCGTTTGTTCCTTGATCCACTCCGCTCTCTTCTTGTCCCTTAATGTTACACCTATCATCTTCCATTCCATTGCTCGCTAAGTCGTCCTCAATTTAAGTTGAACCCTCTTAGTGAGCCTCCACGATTTCTACCCCGTAGATAAGTACCGGTAAGATGCAGTTTGTCATACACTTTCTTTTTCAGGGACAATGGTAGGCTGCCTTTAATTATCTGAGAATGCTGCCGAATGCACCCCACCACTTTCTTATCCTTCTGATTATCTCTGCCTCATGGTTGGGATCCGGGTAACAATTTGGCCCAAGTAGATATATTCGCTTACCACTTCCACTGCCTTACTACCTATCTCAAATCGCTGTGCTGTCCCGAGGTTATTGATCATTACTTTAGGTTTCAGCATATGAATTTTCCGACCCACGGTTCTACTCTGTTTGTCCAGTGCGGTAAGCATGCTTTGCAATTCGTCCACCGAGTTACTTATCAATTCAACGTCATCAGCAAATCTGAGGTCAGTGAGCTACTCTCTATTAACCCTTACTGTCACTTGTTCTTATCCCAATGTTCTGAATACTTCTTGTAAACATGCCTGTGAATAACAGTGGAGAGATTGTGTCTCCTTGTCTGATGCCCTTCCATAATTATAGGTATTTTACTGCTCTCCGTATGGAGGATGATGTAGCTGTGGACCCATTGTAAATATCCTGTAGTATTTTTACGTAATGCTCGTCTACACCCTGGTTTTGTAATCCCTGAATGGCCGCTGTGGTTCCGACCGAGTCAAATGCTTACTCATAATCACGTTCTTGCCAGATATTACTACAAAATACCGGCAGGCAAGGCTTTCTTGGACATAAAAATACACAAAGAATTATTCTCCAAGATAACGAATCGTGAATGAGGAGGGAACGGCACAAATACCCGATGGTTTTTTAATATTTTGCGCATTACCGGCGTGCTGTGCTTCGTCTCCTGATTTACATTTACCAGGCAAGTTCAGGATTATACGTAACCGAAAACACAGTTGCCTGGACAACATCAAAAATATAATGCAGAATTATTTAGTCAAAGCCAATGTACCAGAAACCACGGTGAAAACCTACGAATAAACCGTATTTTCTCCTTTTTAGCAACTTCAGCTTACTCCACTGTAATATTGGAGAATAAAGATTTCTGACTACATTTTACCTTGGGTTCATACTCAAAAAAAGCAGGATAAAGCAATCACATACGGAAATAGAACTATGCAGGCTTGGTTGTCCAGCACGGATAACGTGTCTTCGTTTCTGTATGTCTATAATCGGAAGAAAAGAATTCAGTGTACAAAATATTTGCAATTTTTATAGAATTTTTTCTAAAAAATAACAAGTACTTACAAAAAATTTATACAATCAACTCAAAATGAGAAAACGAAACAACGTGTGTGGTTTTTGTGGGGAAGGGAGGAAGGTGTGTTTGGGGGAAGGTTTATTGATACGTAGGTGATGGGAAAGGAATTGTAGCAGAAAAGCTTCAGCGCCTCGAACACCCACTCTTCAGAATCCCCTCTTCCCCATTTTCCCATAAAGAAGCATGGACATAAAGTGATCCGGATGGTCCCGGAGCTAGAAATCTTCAAAACAACGTCAGTGAGTGGCTGGGAAAGGAAAGCAATGATCAGTGCTCGGAGCCTTTGCTACCCCGGTATTTTTAGCAAAAAAAAAATGCGGAAAAGACAAAAACGGGTGCTCAATAGGGTACTATTTTAATAGTAATTGTAGAAAACTGAAAAATACATTAAGGTATAAAAAGCGCAGCAGTATTGTGTAAAAAGCATACTAATAATAAAAATGGCAATAAAAGAAACCAGGTTTGTGGTGCCTGTATGGCAACCAGGCGCTTACAGCTCCTATTTCTTCGTCGCGACCACGGCGGCCGCTTTTCTGATGGAGGCTAGGAGCAAAAACACCCGTGTGGTCGACATTTCGGCGCACGTTAAAACATCCCCCGTGGTCAAAGTTTATAAGGAGCCTCATCACATGTGTAGCGTCGGCGCGTTAAACCCCACAATGAATGAATGAATGAATGAATGAATGAATCAATCAATCAATCAATCAATCAATCAATCAATCAATCAATCAATCAATCAATCAATCAATCAATCAATCAATCAATCAATCAATCAATCAATCAATCAATCAATCAATCAATCAATCAATCAATCAATCAATCAATCAATCAATCATCCCTATTTATTCAGTTCTTCCAGGCCTATCCATTGGCGTCTGGCACCGGTCTTTCTGAGTGGCTACCTGGAGCAAGCAGGCAACACGACAACGTACGATTGGGCTCCATCTTCGACGCAGCTGCGCCGCCTTTTGCGGATTCTCAAGTGGTTTTCGTGCTATAGCAGAGGCGAACGAGGGCAGCTTTACGGAGTGCTCGACTGAGGCGATCAACGTCAATATCGCATATTCCAAACCACCTAAATGTGCGTGGTTGCAAGGCGATGCAGGAGATCTGTACCGCTCGACGGATGGCATCGCCATCTGTCGACATTGCCAGACATCATCGGACGAGTGGCTACTTATGCACTCGCTGTGTGGGAGGCCATTTGAGTTCCGGTGCGGACATAGGAACCGAGAACTTACAGCTCCTATTTCTTCAGGTTGCTGTTTTCTATCATTTTAAACGGACTAGCGCATTCACACAGTCGGTACGGGTGGCCACTGGACCACTTAAGATGTTTTTTTTTTGTTTTTTGTGCGTCTGAGTGATCTGCTGTGCTCGGTGTATTGAAATCGCGGTTATTACTGCCCTATGATGTTGAGGAAAACTCCTGCCCGCTATCAAAAGCATCGAACAGGAACTCCTTCGAATGCTCCGCTGCTTGCCGGAGATGTTAGAACGTCAAGAAGTACTAACAAAGGACTCCGACACGCTAAAAACAGAGAATGAAATACTTACGAAGAAACTTACACAGCTTGAATCGAAAATTCATAAACTTGTAGGATCATCCCCTTCAGCGACACATGTTGAAAGTGAAGAAATACGCACCCAGAGCAGCAACGTGAAGATGCTAAGCAAAATGTTTCATAACACTGGATGACATTGAGAATTGCTCCCTCAGAAATAACCTTCTGTTTGCTGGTGTGGGAGGTTAGGAACAAGGGACAGGGGATTGATCGGAGGCCAGGGTTATTTTGCTTTGCGAGGAAACATTACACGTTGGAATGAACGCGTCATCAATAGAATGGGCTCACAGAATGGGCAAGCCTGGACATGGTGTTCTAGTACGCGATACTATACAGAGTATTCCGGTCCGCGGGCTGACTCTTCTTCCGAATCTGGTATAGTGTATAGTACCAATTCCGGGCGGACAGAATATTGTCGTAGGTTCCTTTTATCGCCCCACTGTCTCTGTCAGCACAGCGCCCCTTCTTAGTTTATCGAGATCACTTTCCGCCCTTTCGTCTGATGTTGTTCTATATGGTAATTTTAACATGGGTGACGTTACCTGGAACGGGAAGTTACTTGCAAGATTTCTTACTGGTAACTTCAACTTTTTCAAAAGAAGCTGTCAGCCGGGATAGCTTAGGGTGGAAAACATTATGGTAGGGAAGAAAAGTTTGTAAACTCAAGCTAATCTATAACATTAAGACAGGATTACCTCGAATTGACGAAGATACTTACTAAAAGCACCAAATTACGTGTCGGCACGAAGAGACAAGTTAGAAAAAATTAGACCGTGCTAGTGCTGC
Source organism: Haemaphysalis longicornis (assembly GCA_013339765.2). Classification (NCBI taxonomy): domain Eukaryota; kingdom Metazoa; phylum Arthropoda; class Arachnida; order Ixodida; family Ixodidae; genus Haemaphysalis; species Haemaphysalis longicornis. The sequence continues at coordinate 120,150,544 of CM023457.1, forward strand.
ATTAATGTATTTAGTACACCATCTTTCCCAATACAGTTACGATTGAAACATGCTCCCAAATAAAATTCTGCGCTCACCGGATGTTTTTACGGCTATTGAATGCGTTTTGTGAGTTTTCAGGTTTGATTTTGTTGCTGTTCCTCGCACCTTGTTCTGAACTGTTAAAAGACAAACCCTTATTATCCTTCTGTAACTTGTTTTTGTATGATTACTTGTTGTTATTGTGATTACTAATTAACCCCCTGCAAAAATGCCGATCGGGCGGTGTAGGTATTTGAAATAAATAAATGAATAAAACCCCTCCACCAGCGGGTAGAGGAATACATGTGAAGCTTGTTTAATACTTCGAAACCGTAAACCACTTCCTTCTGAAATCTCTGTAAGACAAAGTGCCCAACCCCTGCTTGCCGAAGCCATTCACCGGCCCGCAGTTGACATTTCGCTTGGCTTTCCAATTGCCGAAACTTACGATTAGCTGCCGCAGCACCGCACATTCACGAGCCCGCTACGAATACTGTTCGTTCAATGCTGCCTGCTTTTGGGGGGAGCGCACCAACCGTGGCCTACCCATGGAGCAGCTGGCTTTTAGCCTAAGGAAAAGAGCACCTGTGATTGACTGGGAGTATGCCGCGATCCTACTCACTACTGGCGGGAACAGGTGATTCCCGGCCGCAACCTGTGTGCTGAAAAGGGTTTCCGGCCGCCAACTGCGGGTGACGAGGGAGGGGTGGGAGTTTGGAGGGTTTTTTGGCGCACGCCGCCACTAGCAACAAAGACGGCGACACGAGCCAGCCGATAGAAGCTTCGCTTGAAAAACAATAAATGAAACAACAAACGACACATGCGCATTGTCACTTGCGGATCCCGCTATACATAAAGTGACGTGCCGTGTCTATGGACACTAGGAGTTGCTGTCCACATTGGTACAGTCAGTGTCAAAATTTTGTGGACCACGGCGACCGTGATCGGAGCAGGCGCGCTGACAAGCAGGGGCGCTGCGCTTGCCGCTGTCGGCCGGATACGCGGCTTAAGAGAGTGAGGGGAACTTTCGCGCTTCCTTTCGTAGTATGGCTGGTGCGATAAGTGCAGCGAGGCCGGTTTCTCAGAGCACGCGCTCTTCGCGCAGCGCTTGTCGCGCCGCACACACTACAAAAGCAAAAGCAAAAGTTCCCCTGGCTCTCTTTAGCCGCGCAACCAGCCGACAGCGGCAAGCGCAGCGCCCCTGCTCGGCCCCGCGCCTGACTCCTTGACAAAGACTGCACCTCATACCCCGATCCAACTCAACTAAAATTACTCAGCTGCCTTAAAGCCTTCTAATATAGTGTACGTGAAAGAATAACTTCTGTGTATCTGCTGTTGAACGTTCTTTTGTACTTCGTGGACGCCCTCGTCACCACCTGCCCAACCCTCTGGAAAGTGCCCTGGATAGGTCATTCCGCCCGTAACCCATCGCCATGTGCATCCTGTTTACCTTTGTCGGTGCCTCTATTTGACAAAGCGGCCTGTATTACATGTGCTGCAATGATGTACCCTGATTTAGCAAAGCAGTTCCTATTTCGCAGGGCGCGCTGCGGCTCTCTATCCAGAGCCGCCCTCCACCCTCCCTCCGCAATGCAGTTTCATTGACCTGGTGCTCGAGCCCCGGTTCACGCAGCTTGAACGTTATGGTATAATTCCGTGTACCCCGTAACTATGACGAATGAAACAGAGACTACGTCTTGCGCCTGTAAAAGGTACAAATGAAAACGCGGCAAATTTCCAGCAATTACATTTTAACCAGATTGCTGGTTCACAGATAATGCAGACACAAGGAAATGCGGGCATAACCAAAAAAAACGCGTGCATGCAAGTCACAAAGCCAATAAAACCGGCAATCGTGACGTAATGATACTGTAAAAAGATAACATAACCATGCTCTAGCTTATCTTTACAAAATTGTCACGCATTGCTTTGCGGGTGCACGCATCAGAGTTCAGTGCATTCTCATATCTGTTAAGTAAAAAAAGGCCCGTTATGTTTAAGGGACTGCAGCATGTAGCCCGTGCGCCGGCGTGGTACCAGCCACCTATCGCTGCCACGTGTACGATAATCACTTCTTATACATTTTCAGGTCTGAGGAGGCTTAAGAAATGTTTTAAAATTTTTATTTGAGAAGAAAAATGAAAAGAGTAGCCGCTAGTCATCAGTGCGTTTTGCGCTTATTATCTTATAACAAGAGAATAAAAACTGTGTTGAGTGCGTGTACGACACATTCTCAATATATCGCAGTGCTCTTCTCTGGACCATTAAAACTGTCTTAATATTTTTTATTGTTATTGTGCCCCAGACAGGCGCACAGTAGTTAATGCGTGAAGAAAACAAGGCATGATAGATCTGCAACTTCACCCTTACAGGAAGGAAATGTCGACATCGTGATAGCGCATCCGCCACTGATGATAATGCTTTGGTTAATAACTCGACATGACACGTCCATATCATATCAGCCGAGGAATTCCTGTTGCCCGCCTGTTGCCCGCTGTAGAGGTGGGAAAGGGTCCCAGCAAGTCCATGCTGAGTTGCTGGAACGGACCTTCGGGTATCTGAACCGGTTGGAAAAACGCGGCTGGTGTGCCTGGCTGGGCTTTAGGGCTCTGGCATTCGCGACAAGTTCGGGCGTACTGTCTCACGTTTGCCGACAGGTTGGGCGAATAATACGCCTTCTCGGTTCTTGCACGCGTGCTTGCATAAAGGTGGTGGCCAGCGGTCGTCTCATCGTGACAAACTTTCAAGATGTTCTTTCATAAAGGGGAGGGGACGACAAGGATGTATCGCCGGCCATTCGGGCGAAGTTTCTTTTGTACAACACTCTGTTGCAAAGACAGAACGTTGCGGGCGACTGAGAAACTACTTGGGCAGGCTGGTGGCGTTGCCTCACAATACGTTTATTTGTGGTCGCAGTTTTTCGTCTCCCGGCTGCTCTTCTGAAATAGTGGCCCCACTTAGAACTCCAAGTAATAACCCGTCGTCACCGTCGTCATCATCCGCGGGCGGATAACCGACCGGTACTCTCGACAAGCAAACTGCATCAGAATGTCGGCAGCCAGATAGATTGCCGTAATAGTGAACTTTTGGAGTATGAAACAAGAGCGTACCGAGCCACCAGACGGGTTTCGTAGGTTCGAAGCCAACACAGGGATTGATGGTCGCTTACGACCTTGAACGCACGGGCCTAAATGTACGGCTGAAAGTTTAACACCGCCCACACAACCGCTACGCATTGCTTTTCGGTGGCCGAGTAGTTGCTTTAGGCTCGCGAAAAGAGCTCGGCTTGCGTAAGGAAGAACTCTTTCGGACCCGTCTTGCCATCCGACAAGAGCAGCGCCTAGCCCCACATTGCTAGCATAAGTGTGCAGCGTCGTGGCTCCCTCCTTCTTGAAGTGGCCTAAAACAGTTGGTGTCTGCAGGCAACACCGTAGCTGCACCAAAGCGTCTTGATTCTCAGCAATGTGGGCGACCTTCGCAATAAACCGCTCGAAGTACGAACAGATGCTTAGAAAACGCCCAAACGACTTTCTGTCAGTAGGCCTTTCTAAGCGAGAAATGGCTGCACGCTTGTCGGGGTCAGCACATATACCAGCGCTGCTAACAACCTGGCCGAGAAAGAGCAACTGTTCATAACCAGGGTGACACTTTTCTGGTTTCAGCGCGAGTGAATCGGATCGTGGGTCCGGGAGCAGGGATGACATCAGTTCTAGGTGTTCCTCGAATATATTTGAGAACAGGACGACGTCCTCTTGGTATGCAGGCCAGACCGAACAGTGCCCATCATGCGTTGAAAAGTTGCCGGAGTGGAGCGCAAGCGAAAAAGAAGAACCCTAAACTGGTAAAGTATATTGGTAGTGACGAAGGCGGTTTTCTCCCGATCGTGCTCTTCGGCCTGTATTTGCCAGCAACTGCTCTTCAAATCCACGGACGAAAAGTAACGAGCGTGCCGCAGCCGCTCAAGGGAGTCGTCTTTGGGAGCCAACGGATATACTCTTTTTCGTCACCTGATTGAGTTTGCAATAGTCGACACACCATAGCCAGGCGGCATCTTTCTTTTCACCAAGACGGCTGGCGACACGCAGGGGCATATCGAACACTGACGAATGACGTCATCAGGCAGCATTTCTCTCACCTGCGACCGTATCGCGTAGAGCTCTTTTGGTGACCACCGGTAGGGATATTTGTATACAAGCCGCTCAGATTGGTCCCTGATGAAGCGGTGTTTGGCGAGCAGAGTTTTTCAGACGCGTGACGCTGACGAGAAGCACTCGCTGAGGCTGCACAACAGTTCGAAAAGCATACCTTATTTGGATGAGCTTGTGCTAATGCACAGAAGCAGGCACGCAAACCACACGCGCTCACGAAAAGGATGTCCTCCGCCTTCTTCATGGCTTAGGCGGTGATGATCATGCTTCTCATCTCTACGACGATGATGAGGATAATAGTGGGCCACGTAAGAACGCCGCACAGCCACCCCGGACCATTGGCGCGGCCAACAAAGAACGCTGCGTCGGCGGCGTCTGTGCTCTGCTACGGATTACACCCGTAATAATACATTAGAGGTTCTTTCAGAAACCCTACTTGCTCCCGAATGCACATTCGCGCCATTATTTGTGGTTAAGGAAAAACAGAAAGCTTCTTTTAGGGCACCGTACGGGCTACATATTATCTGCAAACAGCACTTCGATACCTCACCGTCTGAGGGAAATAATGAGAAATTTGGGAAAACACAATGTCACCTTTTCCTCTGTTAGGGGTCTCATTTCCGAAAATTTCCTTTTAGGGAGGTCCTATGTTTTGAGAGAAGCATGCTCCGGAAACTTCACGTGTGCATGTAGTGCAGTTTTACATGCCGTTGATGAATTGCTCATTACGTTGGGCGCCTTTTTTTTAAGGTATAGATTTGTGCCCCTCTACCACAAGAAAATGCGAGAAGGAAGTGTTCTGTCAGGGTGTCGTCCGACCACATAATCCCAGCGTTGCTGTAACTTCTACGGCTTACCCAAAAATATAACGCTCCTTCTGGAAGAAAGATGGTTGCAACGCGAAGCTTCCTCGGATGCACATGGAAAGTCCACAATCTGATCAGCCATAGTCAGAATCTACGAGAACGCTACGCTAATTGAATGTCATTTTATGATTTTTTATCGATTAGTTTGCGATTGGGTCGTCTGGATGGGCTGATTCTGTTAGCTCAGCGTTGTCCTTGATTTGGCCGTCACATTGGTAAAAGGTATGACGTAATAAACGTGTTTTTAGTGTTCCTACTAAAGAATGCTTTCACCATCATCATCGCTGGAGCGTAATACTCTAAACTGCAGTCATCTTCCACAGTGGAACCAGGTAGGCTTTTACGAAAATCACAGTGGTAATGCGGCTTGCGATTCTTGTGGCCTTTTTGGAAACCCATTCAGTAACGTTGGCTTTCCTGCAATAAAGTTAGATGGTGGTGATGATGATGATTGCTATTGGTTTCCCTTTTGTAGCGGGGTGATGACATGTCATCTTACCAAAAAGGACTCATATACCTATGTTTTATTCCCTTACTTTAATACTAGTGCTGCTTAGGGCAGGCACAAAAAGCTTATTAGGCACAAAATACTTTTTTTCTGTTACAGGTGGTAACTGTCCTAGGCAATATTCCCCTCTCCGCTTTTCGTCCAACAGCATTCTAATCTTCTTTTCGTCCCCTCGACAGCCTTGAAGTTAACTTCCTCTCTTCTACTCTTAAAGCTTGAGGCTTCTGGAAGCCGAATATTTCTCTCAGGTAGATTTGGATGGATACCCTCACATTCTAACACAATGTGCCGCATAGTTTCTGTTTCTTTGCCGCTGACCCCACATATTCCATCATATTGGGAATACTTCCCTACAAAGCTCTTAGTTCGCAAGCAACCTGCTCTAGCCTCAAAAGGAAAGCACTGCCCTGGGAATTGTCCATAGAAATTTTCCTTTCTGATGTTCAATTTCTCAGCCCCTGTACTATCTCTAACGATGTTCTAAGCTTCCATTTTTCTCACCATTATTCGTTTCAATCTGCCTTGCCTCTTTTTTGCTTACCTTGGCTGTTTTGGATTCTCCACTGTTCTTTTCGTATTTCATCGTTAGCCTTCTATTCTTCCTTAACCACTGCGTGTCCACGCTTTTCAAGTAAAAGTGCCTAAAAACCTTAGCTGCCCACCTTCGTTGATCCATTGCTCTCAACCTCATTTCAACACATATTTTACTCTGTGCGGCTCTAACTTCAAGCGACGCCCAGCCCATATCTCCCTGGGCTGCTTCGTTAGTTGTTTTTCCATGCGCGCCTAACGCCAAACGTCCTACCGTTCTCTGGTTCACTTCTAGGCCCGATAGAACGTCTGATTTTAGGCAAAGTAAAAAAAAAGTTCCTGCGTTTTTGCAGCTGCCCCTTTCCATAGGGGCGATTTCCCGTGCAAGCCCGGTGAACTTCTCAAGCGTTGTAGTCCGTCCCAAGAGAGGGCCGAGCGCCAGGCCGGGAAGTCGCTTCTACCTATTTTACCGGTAGGTGCCCGGCACAACCAAGGCACACGAATGCACATGGTTCCTTCCACAGCCACGGTGGATGCTCAACTCGGAACCGCCTGTGGCAGGACATGCCGCCAGACTCTTTCACCCCCGGCAATCGCGCAACGCGGCATGATAGACAAGGGTGAGGGGCCCCTCGCACGGGTAAAGGCAGCTTTCCAGAGTGCGTTTCCCTTTAAAGGGTCCGCACTCGACCTGGGACGCCTGTACCCATTAAAGAAACCGTTGGGTGCCAGGTGGAACCAGGACTCGAACCCAGTACCTCCCCATACGAGGCGAGTGCTGTACCTCTGAGCCATTGCTGCGGTACAGCTTTCCTGCAGTAAAGTTAGCTTTCTTGCAACGAACTTGTTCTGGCACCGTTCACAACTTAGGCATAGAAAGCGTCGCTATCCAAATTATTTTAGTCTTTTGATGGTATTGACTTTCGACATAGTTGGTTCTTACGTCGATGCTACAGTGCTAAACCATGTCGCGGCGAAGCCCTGAAAACAGTCGTTTTAGTGTGAGGCTTTTTATATCTCACCCACCACCCTCTCCAATTTTCAACCCTGTCAAGCAGCTTTACTCGGCGCCGCTTCTATGCGCCTCCTCACCACCGCCGACCGCTCTTTCACAACTGTGATACCGCTCGACGTCATAAGTTTCGTAATCGGTCGATAACGGCGGGAGCACCGTTACCAGATGATGGTGGTGAATCGACTCATGCGCGAATGGGCTCCAAAATGACGGAATGCCGCTGGTTCCCCACGTGTAGCCGCAAACGTTGCAACCTCAAATTCCACCTCGTGTACCAACTGCGAATCTCGCTCGGCTGTAGAAGCAACATACCTCTTGCAACGCCGACGTGAACCCAAAATTCTTCGACTTCAAAGGCTTTCCGAGCGGTATTTTCGCCGGTGTATCTCGCACCTAAGCACACGGCCATCACCGGTTGCCGGTTTATGCGAGGACGGGTTGGGGTGGAAAGAAGGGTCTGCATTCGTAGCTGTAGGCTTCAAGTCTACAGGTGTGGCATGACCATTGTGCTGGCGTGGTGCTTAAACGTGGACGTCAGACGACCCAATGCCACCTGTCCCCACGTCTTCCGTGCTCGAGCGGAGTAGACTGGTGTGTTACGAGAGAGTAAGATGTCTACGACGTGGCAGGGAAACAGACAGCCCCAGGTTCGTTCAATAGAATAAAGCTCGAGTCTTTCCAAATTTCCTTTAGCTTATTGGATAGGAAGTATGGTAAATCGCAAATGACAAACAAGGGTTTTATTTCATGCACTCCGTCGACAGCCTTCAGCTTCGCAGATTTTACTGCAACACAATCTGAAATTGCACTAAATTTTTCCCTTTCTTAACGATAATATTAAGCCCTGCGGTCATGGATGTACACCGTGTCGTCGTTCATTGGAGAAGGGTCGCTGTCTGCAACTAGTAAAATGTTCAGCTGCGTGTCAAGATTGAACGGATGGAATTAGACAGAGTTACGCTCCGCGTGATGATAAACGAGCTCACCTTTGCCCTCGGGTGTTTGCTGAGGACCAAATCTTGTAGTTCCGACGCAATAAAATTTGCAGCCGTAGATGTCAGCAATAGAAAACAGACAATGACTGGCAAGGGTTCGAGGTTTGCTATTGACAGCTTTATATCCTGTAATAAAGAAAAGATGGGACGGGCACTTAACACTGCTAACGCGTAGGAATGGAAAAGCCGAGAAACGGCAGCAGACCACCGTCCCACCCGTCCATTGCACAATGTCCAACAATAAAGTGCCGTTATCTTCGGTACAATTGTGGTGGCGCCCACAGCAACAAGTCACTTTTTGTGTTTGATGTGATATAGAAGGCTCTCGCGTTAATCAGCTCACATAATTATAATTGGTTTTTCAATAAGGGCGCTCTTATATAAAATAAAATAAAAATTTGTGTTTGAGGTATTAACAAATATTTTATTTACAAGGCCCCTTTATGCCACCATGTATGCAACAGAATATGGTTTAATAGGATGCCGCGGCTTCTCACGGTGTCATGGAGCCGAGTCTTGCAATCTTCAAAGATTCTGTCGCTTAGATCAGGGTGAGTTTGAGCGATGGGCAGGGTTATGTTTACTTAAAAGCATCGGTCGAATCCGGCTTACTGGCATAGACCTGTGAGTTCAGGAAACGTGCCCAAATCGCACGATTTTGGTGGCCAGTTCACGTAAACTCTACGAGAGGTAACCATACCCTCAAACTGTTCACAAATAATGCCCATTGTGGCATCCGGTGTGAGGCGCGTAGCGCTGTGCTGCTGGAACCACATGCCGTCTACGTCCAGATCGTTCAATCTAGGGCAAAAGAAATTGGTTGTCATCGGTCACCTTGTTGCAAGAGATTATTTGCCGAGTAAGCTTGAGGACATCTTCCAAACGCTCTGAAGCCCAGTCAGTGAACAATGGTCGCTAACTTTGAACTCGTGGTTCAGCTAGGTGTGGTGCAGGTGTATGCATAAAATGCAGACGTGAAATTTGCCTTGCCGAGGTGTGCGAGACGACAAGTTCTTGTGTGCGGCGAGGAATTGACTGCCTCAAGTTCTCGTGTACACTGTGACGTCGCGCTGCGATGTTCTCGGCCGACCTGGAGTTCTTTTAACGTACGCGTGTTGGCTGGTTGCCTACCGAACCGGTCGTCTCAAATTTCCAAGCCGATTCCCGAGCGGGAATCGGCTTGGAAATTTGAGACGACCGGTTCGGTAGGCGCGGGAATCGGCTTGGGCTTGATGCAGGCATGCTCCACAAATGCTTATTTAGGATTGCTATACAGAACCACCAGCAATAGAGAAAACGCCTTGATACGTGAAGAAAAGCGTAAACATTCCAACACAAAGTTCAGGCTTTCTACGACAAACACGAATAAAACGTGGGCCAGTATTAATAAACTGCGCTGCAGAAAATCTACAGACGCATGCGCTACCGTGGCACTGAAACTTCGGTGCTGCAGGAATTACACTCGCTGACCAATTTAATGGTATTTTTCCTTCGCTGGCCAAGCAACGCAAGCGCATTGCCACCCCGTGAACAGGCTGCACTCAATATCTGAATCAGCTTTTTTATCCTCCTGTACTGCAAATGATCTGCGTTGCAGCCCATTCAGTTTCAAAAAACAAAAAAACAAAATAAAGCTGCAGGAATTGACGGCATTTCTGTTGCACTTCTCTGTAAGCATTTGGAGCGCCTTAAACGTGTATTACTCACTATTATCAACAATATCGTTGATACACAAAGTTTACCTTCGGGTTTAAAAAGGGCTCTTGTCGCCCCATTGCAAAGAAATGGCCCGAAAAATTGGGTTACGAACTATCGGGGAATTTCCATTCTTCGTACCATTGCCCTCATTTTTGAAAACACATTGCGACAGTGCTGCTGAGGTTTCTTGATGCACATGATGTGATCTCACCCAACCAGTTCTGTTTTGTCAGAGAGCGCTGAACACAAAAAGCTCTCGAAGAAGTTTCTAATCTTTCCAACAATGCTTTAGAACATAACGAATTTGCCTGCATGTTTTTCGACGCTTCAAAGGCATTCGGTTGTATTAATCCTTCGGTTTTATCTGAGAAATGTTTCCAGTATAGACTGAGAGGGCCGTTTCTATCTTTAATAAACCAGTACATCCCTAATCGTTCACAAATTGTGTAGCGTTGCATCAGGAGCAATCCACCGCATTTAACCTTGGCGTCCCTCCGGGGTTTATTGTTGCTCCCATTTTATTTAATATGTGCGTTAATGATTTCAGCAGTTATTGCACTCGTTGCAGAGTGTTCCAATATGAGGACGACATAGTACTTGTACCCAGACATAATAAATGTGAACTAGTAATGGAATACCTATCGCATGACTTTATCCAAGTAATGCGGTGGTACAGGGATAATTTAATTACAATGAACAAGATGTCACAGATAGCCTGTTTCCATAACCCAACTAAGCTCACCAGATTCCTCACCATGTTCCAATTTATTTGCATACTACTAATTGTGTACACTGTGCATGTACACCTATTGCTCAACTATGGACTGTCGAACACTTAGGTTTATTGTTTGATTTTGATGTCCTGGAATAGCCATGCAGCGCACGTTTGTATCGAACTCAAAAAAGGTTGCTTGCCTCCTGTTTTCTATTAAAGCCTTAAGTCCGGTATACATACGCATACAAATAACCTAAGCACTTGCCTATTGCGTCTTGGTGTATGGCATCTGTAGTTTTTACTTTTGCGCCGTCTTCTGGAAAAACAAAATCACCTCTTTACTAAAATCAATTCTTAGGTCTGTAATGTACGGTATATCGCTTGAGTCACATGTAGACGTTTCTCAGTTGTCAGATTTTTTTGTCTTGTTTAGACAGACAGTAGTGTTGAAACATGTATGGTCCAATGAACATTGTACACGCATTGTACATTGTATACTGTGGACGCCTCAACGTGACCTCCGCTTACGAGATCGTTTTGTTGTGCTGAGGGTTCGCACTAAGTATGGTGGGCGGTTGCGTACTTTCTATGTCCCTTCCATCCTCAACTCACTTTTCCCCGAACTGTTTTCTCTAAGGACCCGTGCTCAAGTTAAAGATGCTGTTTTTGTTTACGTGTTTGAATGTTGAATGGTGGAAGCTGTTCAATGTATTCTCTGGTGCTTTTTTGTATTCAGTGCATTGTACATGCTTATTTGTACATGCATTCAGTGTCTTGCGAAATAAACTTTATTATTATCATTGTTATCTAAACAATTTGCAAAACGAGAAACATTTCAGTTATGTATCGACGAAAATGTCTCTGAAAAAGTACGTTTGTTCGCCATTCATGTTTATGCATGTTTGTAAATAGTGTATCTATCTGTTAGTATTCTTGTATTTTGTTAAGTCAGAGCTTAATAATCGGCAGATTCGAAGCAGGCATTTGCTACAGCAGGAAGGGGGGTGAGACAATTGGGCACGTTCACTCCTGCGGAGGCCACAAAGCAAAGCGAAATTTCTGGTTGACCGGAACGTTTATAACAGTTCACTTGTAACTTTCGTAGGTACTCCGACACACCGCACAATCACAACTTCATAATTCAGTGCCGTGATGCCTCCGCTGACACAAATGTTATGTGTGACATGATCGGCTGGGAACCGCCCTTGCCGAATTTTTCCTCTGTGGGAGCTTGCATTTTTCGTATGCTTTGCAATGCACTTAATCAACAGCGTAGCCTTATAGTGTACAAAGTACGTAGCTATGCAGGCGTAAGAACTCGTATTTCGCGGCCTTACTTTGCTCTTCACACTTATATTTCGTGTTTTAAAATTTTACCGCTAAAAGAATTCGCAGGCTATCTAACTATGACATAAAAAAGTGACACTTTTTTGAAAGAAAAAAACATATGCTTGCGCGACGCATATCTGAAAGCTTCTGGCAAAGTAAGGATTTCATTAAGGTTAAGGCCCCTAATCCCGAAGTGTTCAGTTGTAACGCGCCCCGAGTTCAAAAGGACGGCGTATCGGGTTGGTTTGACACTCCACCTCAATATGAGAGCGTACATTGGGATAACTTTATGGCTTTCAAGCCCCTTTAATCCCCCTGTGGTACACAGCACTAATATACACATAGTTCAAGAGCGTCGTATATGTTTGAATATGACCAAAACTCCTTCATACTTTAAGTATGCCATGGCGGCGGAGTGGTCGTCAAGGGTTCGAGGTAGCAAGCCACGATTTAGCATGGTAACCGCGATAAGGTTCAAAAATTGAAGTGAGTCCATAAATTTTGTACATAAATATTGAAGCCTTCTCGAAGGCCTTTAGAGGACACTTGCGAAAAAATATGTATTTGCTGCTATTCATACGTAGTCACAGGGGCATGCTGTCAATGCCTAAAAAACGCGCCATGTTCACAAAACCTTGCTCGAAGCTCAATTCCGAACTCAGTCTAACTCAGCCTCAAAATCTGTCGCTCATTATAAAGAAAGAAACCTCTACCTGACTCTTCCATAAAGGCTGCTACCTCTTACCTCGCCTAAAATATTGCCTGATAAACGCCAATTTTGATTCGTTAAAGCAGCATCAAAAGCCAAAATAACAAATCCCGCACATTTACCTGAAAATTGACGACTGCCGAGCGCTGGCTGAAGGCGTCCAGAACACAAGCTGCGAACAGCAGCCCCAATAAAGTAACTGGGAATGCCGATGGCGGAAGGCACCGCTTCCATCGCCGGTGCACCATAGGAACAATAAGTATCTGCGCCAGGAACCATCAGAATTGGCCCGTAGCAAAGACATTAGGCTCAGATCTACCGTAATATTACCAGGTGGAGAATTCGTTGTGAACCCACAATTCAAATCAACAACCTTTTTTGTTACAACTGCGTTGTTGCAGCCTGATAGGAATTAGCAGCTGCTTGACGGAAGGGAAATATTGTCGACCTTGGCACAAGCTCTAAGCTGAGACACCGTCTTCTTTGTGCTCCATAATCTTAACGTTCAAACGCGGCCAAAACACAAAAAGCAAGCAATAGGTCAACCGTAAAAAAACTAAATAAACGCACATGAATGATTAGAAGTTGGATTGTAGATGTGTAGGCAAAATAGAGAAAAAAAACACAAACAGAAAAGGATAGACGACACTGACTGCGCAGTCCCTGTCGTGTATCCTTCTCTGTCCTTGTCTTTTTTTGCGCTGTTTTGTCTAGATTATGTACGAACATGCCCAGTTTTCCATGTTAATCGACTGTAGTCGTATATGCGGACACATTTGCACAAACAGGGTGAGGAGTATTAAAAAAGATAATGTGTGCAAATTTCTTGTTTCCACATTCCCAAAAAGTCTTAGCTGTAGGCTTACTTGGCATATTAATTGACACTTAGAATGAGCACTCAAACACTTCTTCCCAAAACGCCTGGCGTCGGCTCATTTCTTACTTTTATTGGTTCTCAATGTTCAAAAAGACCTTACAGATTGTTGCGTGTTATTAATGCACTAAGTCAAACGAAAATGGGAACGCCATAAGTGAGTGAGTTATGCAAACACCATTAGTGAGTTATGAAAACACCAGTCATCAGGTTTTTGCGTTTTACTGTGTTACTATTATCAAGTCCCATTAGCAGGCGCGGTTTTGAAAGGTACGCCCGCCGCAAACATTTCCACCAAAGAAACACCTTGTGATTGGTCCCTAAGAATGTAGTGATTATTACAGCAAAACAACGACTAGGGTGTCCCCATCGCAGTTTATGCGGTGACCAGTCATGGCGTATGTTAATGTGGAGCTGCTGCGGCATTTAAATTCTATTGTTTTATTCGCCCCAGTTTATCTGTATTATTGTAATTTGTTATTCGCACACAATGCACGTAATAAAGCATCCTGCTCGCTGGCACCACCATTCAATAAAACGTTAGAGCGGGCTTGCAGACTAAGTACAAGAGAGACAAAGGAAGCTGGCCTTCGGATCTTAGTGTATGGTAGAAAATGTGTCTCCGAAACAAAATTAGGCGGAATAAAAAAGCGCCAGTCCTGTGTTTTGCCTGTATATCTGCGCTGCGTTTTCGGTGACTACAAAGCTCTACTTTAATTATAAGCAGACGGTTCATTCACGCCATGCTGTCATTTCTGTGGATGTATTTGTAGTAAGAAAAAAAGCGACCATTTTTCCGTTAGCAGTCTCAGCGTAGCACAAAATGTTCAATCACTGCCTCCTGCAAATGGGAGGGGCTGATACAAAGCTTCTTCCTTTGCGATGGGACGAATCACCAGACGCACCTGTTCGCGATGCAATACACTTGCGTGAAACGTGATACAATGTCTGGACATGCACATGGAAGATGCAACGCCGCAATGCGTGGCATTCGCCGTTTGTCGGGACTTCAAAAATGCCAAGTTTAGCTCGGTCCAAGCAAAATGCTAGTGAATTTTATTCACTTCGTTAAATTGGGCCGTGAAGTAACCAGGACACGATGCTGGGCCAGCTAACAGGAGCTCAATCAGCCATTCATAAAATCCCCTGCTCACCCACAGGACGCCTGAATCAACCAGTACGCGCATTAGCGCGCCGGTACCGCGTCATTTGAAAATGATCAGCACCGTGTTAGGAATCAGGTTCTGTAGCAAATTGAAGTCCTTAGTAGATTGCACGAAAAAGTTGAAACAGAACTCAGCTCCGCACGGCTCATTATCATACATGTTTACTTAAGCATGCCTTAACTTGTTTACTCCACACAAAGTCTGAGTAGTCAGCAATCCTCTACACTGGTTTACTTGCTTCAATAGAAGCGCCCAGGTTCCGCCAACCAAATCTCACCTACCTTTTTGGGGAGATTCTTGCACCTAACAGGCATAGGGAACAAGGAACCAAGACACCAACAGAGGTTGCGTTAGTCTTTGGTAGCGTAGTGCAAAAAGCTACAACACCTTGCAACATGCATTTTAGAGAAACATGATATCTTAAAACATTAAAATAACTGAAAATGCACCTGATTGGAAGTTGTAGTGAAACAAAGCATGATAGTCTACTAGGTGGAACTCGCGCGTTGTAACTTCTGTGTACGCTTAATTTCCCATGGCAAAAGCTTTCAGCTCCACAAGAACCTCTCGTAATGCCTGACTAAGCCCAGAGTGTTGAGAAGGGCAGCGATACAAATAATGAACTCTTGCTAATCTTTATCTGTTTTTAGTGGAAGTGAGAATAAACAAGATGAAAAGAACAGCAGCTTACCAATGTAAACCCCATACAAAGGTCGGCAGCTGCTTCCACCAGTATCGGTGTGGGGATCCAACGCTCCTGCTTGCCGTCACATAAGGCCGAAATTGCTTTCGTCGAGGCCAACCCTGCGGAAATAGTCAGCAGTACCTGCAAGAAGGAAACCATCTTCAATGTGGGGCATAGGTAAGAAAAACTTAAAACTCCTACTCCCTTATGATGTGTTCACCGTTGAGGGCGCCATTCTTGACAGCATCGCTCGTACAACGTACCGATATTACCCAGCTACGCTGGAGTTACTTCACGCACAAATTATAGAGCAGTATGCTTCCGCATTACACGGTAGATAAGCGACCCGAAAGCAAGAGCGTACAACGCTGTTCGCATAACCTATTGTCTTCTAGCAGCTGATGCTACTACACGGCTACCGGTATACGAACGTGGTCACAGCACGTTCATCCTACTTTGGGACATTTAGCCAGATGCCATTGCATTGGTTTTGAATTTGTGGGATTTTTTAGTGAGTTAAGGTTACTATCTTCACGGGAAGAGATAGCGGTGCCCATCTTACAGCCAATTCGTTTTCGTCGTTTTATTCATTGCGCCATTTTGCCCCAGGGCATCAAAGGAATTGTAAACAAATTTTGCTTTTTAACGTCGTAGTAATGCTAGGAATCCCTCTTAAGAAGCTCGGTCAGAGGCGACATGGTGTGCCGTGATGAAAATTCATACAATATCACAAAAAGTCTTCATAAAAACTGCACAGTTATGTAGGGTAACCAGTCTAGAGACCCTTGAATACGCCAGCAAACTTTTTTTGCGAAAGATTGCCCTACGGCATAAGAAAATGTTTGCATAGGTACAACACTTCACCCATAATGCGCAAAAATTCAAGAAGAGACCGGTGCTGGGGCCCCCATATCCAGCGCTTGAGATCTGGGGGTCTGCCAGGATGGAGCCCTGTGCCTCGGAGGCGCTGATAGGCTAGCAAACGAAGTAAATAAAATTGGAGCATTTCATGTACACAAAACGTGCATCTTGCCAGTAAAATTTGCGAACTGATTATATGTGTGTGCTCTACAAGGGCTTTCCAAACGCAAGTTAATCAGTTCCAAGGAAGAGTATTTGGAGGAACTTGATCAATTATGTTTGCCGCTCGTGGAGGGGGTGACAATTGACATCATTGGATTTCGAAGATTCTTTTGTTAATGTGTGCATCATAATTGATAATTTGAAGTTTACTCTATCCACAATAATCAACTGCACTCGCTGAGTAGAGATTCTCCCTTATTGCAGGCAATATTGCTGGAGCCTCCCACCATCATTCTGGCGCCTCTACCGAGAGGAAGCTGCATCTGGCGGCTGCTCCTGACAAATGCCTACTCAATCCCACCCGCCTCGGCCTCATCATCCTCACCCACAGCCTTTCCTCTCTGCATGCTGCAACCGAGCCTCGCACCTTATACCAAATAGTATGGTCGTGCCTACGCACCATAGATTCGTCCCATTCGCCAGCCCTCTTGGAGCAGTGGAGGGTTTTGCTGGCCAACCTAAGGCCGGATGCCTAACTCAACTTCGTGACTCAAGCAATGACAGCCAGTCGAAGTAGAAGTATTATGGGCTCCCATGTCTGCCACACATTGCCATGATCAAGTCTGGCGAAATGTGCTTGCGGTGTGGGATCTATTATGAGCCGGTGTGTAGCGAATCCCTGGAACTGTTGCTTGGAAGGGGCCTACAATGCGAGTTGATCTGCGAGCAGGGGAAGGGATCAGCCTTTGTAACCCAATGATTGAGGGGAGATAGTGCATAATTACGGGGGGTTTTGCAGAATTGACTCCCCGGGTGGCCCTTAACCTCGTCGAACTTCCCGCTGGGAAACGGTGGATCCTCTGAAACGGGGAGAAGTTGGGATATTCTGGAACACCAGAAAATCTGATTCAACCACTCTTGAAAATCTTATTCAAGGATATACCAGTGAAAATATAGTAAACAAGCAATTGACAAGGACATGGTTTCATCATATAAATACTAGAATACCCAGAAAAACCACCTGAAGGGTGTATTATTTAAAAAAGTCGCTGACCATCATATCATTGCTCTGCCTCTGTTAGGAAATGACAATGCGCACGACAATGCCGAAGGAGGAACCAAGCTTATTAAAAATTCTAAAGAAATAGACAGAAAAACCACTTCTTACCTTACCACTGTGATTCCTTGCTGCAGTAAATAAAATGAAATTAAATCCTTCTTTAAGACAGATAAGGAGGAAAAAGCGGAACAGCTGCACAGTTCCCAGAGTTACTGGATATATACAGTTGCGAAACTCCCACGGGCACCATGTATCAAAAGCCGGTCTTCGGTTGCCCCCCTGCGCCGGGGCAAGCATGGGTGCAAGTTGACTAGCCTGTCGTCAGTCGGCAGAAAATTTTAGTAGTACTCAAATGCTTGTGGCTGCTGCCGTAAGTCATAAAAAGAAAAGCCGCGAAAACAAGTAAATTTCACCTTGTTAATGTCTTCTAATTTAGAAAGCAACATTCGAAATGCCGCAGAAAAGCTCCAGCTGCGCAAGAAAAAAATGGCGCGTTCGAAATGACGCAGAAAGTCCCCAGCCGTGAAAGAAAATAATTACGCGTTAAATGATGCAAAACAGCGCCAGGATATGAAATAAAAGTAAGCACAAAAAGAACAGAACTACCGCTGGTGTAGTTTCATGCAGGGAGCGCGCTAGCACTGCGAAGGTGGTAATTTTGAAATGCATTGGGTGGCAGCAGTGAGCGGATAACGGCGCTGCAGCCCATTATGGCGAATCACTGATCTGCACTTCCGACAGCTTTCAAATTGAGTGGAACGGCTTTAATTTTTGGAGGGGGTTTTTAAATCGGCTGAAATTCTTCAAGCTACTGTGGGAAAATCTTTGCTAGGTCATTTTCGCCAGTGATGACGACAGAATCAGTTTTCATATTGCCGCGCATATACCCTGCTATGCAGGGTATACGCGCATATACCCTGCTAGGCAGAGTTCCATCCGTGTTGGTTCTTGCGTTTCGTGACCATTTCCAAGAGAGGTTTACAAAGTGGACCCAGGTGCTGTATAACGCAAACGGGGGCCGACTAATTGAGCGCGATATCGGTGTTGGTCAGCCGTACCTTTTTGTCTTTTGCATCGTCGCGTACAGATTCAATCAAGATTTAAACTGAAAAATGATGTTCGACACGTCCGGATCTCATGTAGTAACACAATGGCTGGTCACAACATCCAATTTTAGGCTAGGCTCTTGAAGAGCCGTGCCAATTTTGAAAACAATTTTCATAACTTTCTGATTGTTAGTTTTGGCAGCCCCCTTGATGTCGATGTTTGCATTACGCGAATGTTGTTCTGCTTGAAGCACCCTCTTTGGACTTCAAAGTGTCGCTCTCCGCAAGGAGTTCATCATATTGCTTTTTCAGTTAAGCATTGCTTGAGTGTTCGCGTTCAAGCTCTTTTTGCAAGAGCTTGAAAGCGAACTTTTGTAGCTTTGTCAGCAAATTCTAGACTTTCACTTCTGGTTTCTGTTCATTGCGAATCTCGCGCAAGTCATTCCGAAGTCCTCTTTCAAACGACCAACGCCAAGTCTTGAACTGCGGCTTCAGTTGATCCTGATACTTCAGCATTTCAGATTTCATTTCATCATTTAGTTTGCGGGACTCTTTCGCCATATCTAGCAATAAACACGCTCAGCTTGGCAGTAGCGGCGAAAGAATCAAGTGAACAAGACTGAAAAACAAGATCAGCGCCATTTTCATAAAAGCTTGTTTAAAATGGCTTTTATATCTTATCTCTGCTGTCTACCTGCACTAAAACTCGATTGTTACTCGATTGGGGTGATTGAGTACTGAACTAAAACTCGATTGGTATTGTTACAGGTGCCATATCAATTTGGCGATGCAAGCAAATACGAGAATACTGTCCTATTAATGGAGCGTGAGGTTTCGGAATGCCCTCGATACATTTACAAAAACAGGACACAAAGTTGCCAGAAAGTAGCCAGGTCGCTGCGCTGAATTTTCGGTCACAACAAGTCTCTAAAGCTCGCCTGTTTGGCGATAAACTGCCACACTTGGGAACTCTGCTGGCATACTCAAATTAGTGTCATGGCAGCGAACCTAGTTTTGAAAACCAACGAAGCCTTTCAATCTGTAATTTCTCAACGTCCTGCGGTCTGGAGCTTATCGTGTTTTTCAGCTCAAACGTGCGGTCTGCAATATGGGCCGTTTGTATATTTTCAGTTTTTTTTTTGTGAAGACCCCGTTAGTAAATGAAATGCTACGCTTTGCTTTCATTGACTCTTTTGGTGTATGTTTAGCCTGGGCGCAACCATCCAAGCTTTAGCAGCAACGAGACCAAAACAGCGCAGTTTGGATCCAGAACACATAAAAGATACAGTGCCACAAAAGTTATGACGCTTCCAGGGCGCAACACCCGTCAGCCATAGTCAAAGTGACAAACTATGCACCTCAAGCTTAGCCATCTGCTGCGCCGCCTGCCGCCGCTTCTGTGCGGCGCTTACAGGTTCACCGCTGCGCAGCTGATAGTGGCTCCTGCAGTGTTTTGTTCTCTTCTCTTCTTTTCGCCTTTCCGCTCCCGAAACAACCTTGTTATAATGACTGTCTGTAAGAAAATACTACGCTTAAGGCACTTCAAAAAACAGCTGCGTCCTGATGGAGTGCTCGAACGCCAACAAGAGCTAACCGGCGGCGCGGTACTGCGCGCTTCTTCGCCGCTCTTACGGGCGTCAGCGACGGCAGCAGCATATCAGCACTGTCACCGCCGAATATGTCAGGGGCAAGTGAATTCTATTGTCGCCTCATTTAGACCTCATACTGGCACAGTGAGAGGTTGCTTTCGTTTTGCAGCGTGGACAGCGAATACGGCTTTGTTTCGAATACATACTTCGTAGAAAAATACGATTCCAAGATGTGATTACCTAATACCTGAACAATAACTTGTGCTTTTTATAGGAATAGAGGCCACGCGAACATGTTAAGTAAATTCGAAGTCTGTGGGCCGTTAACTATGTGGCCATCCCGCCTCATAGCAACGACCAAGGAGAGTTAATGAAACCACGGAAAAATAAATGTTTTGCCAAGTGCGGAAACAATGTAATAGCTCGTACGGGAACGAAAAAACCCATTGCAGCTTCGGAAATTCTAGAGCCGTTCGTTTAAACATAAGCAAGGTAGGGATCACTAGACCAACTAGATATGCGAAATGCACCGATATTTTCCAAGAAAGGTGGGGGTGTGAGGGGGGCGCTAAACTGTCGTTGTGTACAAATGCGGAGGGAAATTATTATTATGTATTTTATTTACACAATACTGCAGGCCCAGTGAAGCGCCCAAGCAGGAGGGACATAACTACAAATGATGTAATATGAACAACAGAAGTTCAAAGAACATGAAAAGGGCGAATATTAAGGACATAATTCAAACAACGCATACGAAAGAAATTTAACACATTAAAAATACAGGTCAAAATGTAATATGGTCAATTGAGTCAATGCTTTTTAAGAATGATGCAGGTAATTGATTCCATTCGGTTATAGTGCGCGGGAAAAAGGATAATTTGAAAATGTTCGTTCTAGCATTGAAGGGCGTCACGGAGTCGGCGTGCCGGTGTCGTGTTCTGCGGGTGAGTGGTTGGATGTATTGGTCTGGTCTCATTTATTGTTCTTGAGAAGGTAAAGAAATTTTAATCTCTGAATTTTCCGTCTGAATTCTAAGGTTAGGATGTTAAGGTCTCATTAGTTGGGTTGGTGAATCGTTAGAACGGTATTTCGAGTAAATGAACCGAACAGCTTCAGCTGAATCATCTCAAGTGCATGAATGTTAGTTTTTGTGTAAGGATCCCAGATAATGCATGCATACTCCAATTTAGGTCTTACAATATATGTATAGGCTGGTATTCTAACACCTGCGGGAGGATTTTTGAGCTTATGTGTTAAAAGACTCAATTGACGAAAGATGATGCGCAGATGTTCGAGATGTGTTTGTTCCAAATTGAAAAGTTTGTTATGGTAAGACCCAGGTATTTATATTCAGTAACTTCGTTCAAAGGTTGTCCTGACAGGTTGTAAGGGAAGGATAAAGAAATTTTCTTATTGGTTATTTTCGTGAAAACTGATTTGTCGGCATTTGGGTTTATATTCCACTTAGTACACCAGTTACAAAGATTAGAATGCAGTACTGATAGGTCTTCGCGGCATGTTATTTCATTAAATATTACACAATCATCTGCAAACAGCCTTATCTGAACAGGGCCAGTAATTACGTCTACAATATCGTTAGCATATATGAGAAACAACAAACAACAATGAGAAACAAACACTTCCTTGCGGAACGCCAGATGACACGGGGAGAGATAGTGAACAGTAATTATCAATGCGAACGAATTGCTTGCGGTTACTCAGGTACGAAGATATCCAGTTAATTATAAATGCAAGAAGACCAGTTGATTTTAATTTATTGATTAGGTGAACATGAGAAACAACATCAAAAGCTTTGGAGAAATCTAAAAACATAGCATCTACTTGGCCCGACTTGCCAAGAATAGCGGCAAAACTGTGAACAACGGATGTTAATTGCGTTACTGTAGAGAAACCTCTTCTAAAACGGTCATCAACGAATGACCATTTTAGTAATCTCACACCCAAGCTGCGCGTTCAGCTTTAAGTTTGTTTTTCGACTTTAACGAACAGACGATCACTCGGCGCACACATTTTGTTGAAGTATACGGTAAGTTCAGAGGCGATAAAAGGTTTCGTATGAAAAGTGTGGTTTCTGATAAGGCCCTCTGATTTCAGTTTTGTGCTAGTTTCTGCAGGCATCCTGTATCATATGACGATATTTCGAAGAAGCTTTTACTCGCGGACGTGGATATAAGCGGAGGATATATGCAGGAGATGATGACTGTTTGCGAGGGTTCACCTCGGGAGAAGACGACCCACCCGTAAATTCTTTGCGCTGACTCCCGCATTGAATTTTGCATTATCCATCGTACTTATTCCGTAGAATGTCCATGAAATTTATGCCACATTGTCTTGGCAGGGTAGTGATCAATATCTGAGATATGAAGCGTAACTGGCGTGCTGTGAGGTATGAGTGCTCCGCTAGATTATGTAGCACACAAAACCGATTTACATCGTAGTGATAGCTCTAGCATCATCCTCTGAACGAACACTGCTTGCGAAGGTAATGCTTATAAATTTCAGGGCAGTGGAAATACAATCAGCTCCAGCGTATGCCGCTTTCGCGAGGCCAGACTGTGACACGCACCTGGCTGCTTATGTGGGCCAAATGTACAACAGTAACATCGGATCGAAAGCATTTACAGTCTCGTAAATACACAACATTTGTGAGAAAAGTGACTGCTCCACATAAATACGTATTTCAAGCGCATACAAATAGAAAATATCAGTCGCGAACGTGCCGCAAAAGCAACGGCGACAGTGATGAGTGGGCCGGAGACTCCCGCGACTGCTTTCGAAGCGGGCCGCTAGGGGGATTTCAGTGGCGTCCCTACAGGCAGCGCTCGAGGCGTATTGGGGGTGAGATGTTTGAGTGGAGCCCCTGGCTCTTATGTCGGCCTACGGACTCGTGCCGCTGTCGTCTGCTACACTCAGCTTGGTAGGGGCAGCAGTGCCTGTGCTAGAAATCGAACGCTTCGATGCTTTAGTGCATCAAAAGCGTATTTCTAGTAGTTCAGTTTTTTTGCCACCTTCTGACACATTGGAATAATTTCAAGCTGTATCCCCCACACGTTTGCAACACAGGAGGAGAAAGAGAAGAACTGTCTTCAGAGCATCGGTCAGAAGATCGTGTGTAACACATCCTGTGTAGCTTATTCGCGAGGTTCCGCGCTCAGAGCTCCTCGATAAGTATTCAAATGCGTAGGGTTCCCTACAGTATTTTTGAGATGCTCTTATGAAGACTCAACAGCTTAATGGTACGTACCAAGCAGCGGGCTTGGTACACGAGCATCGAACAGCAGTATATAAAGCGGCTGTCTTCTATCTCTTTCCTTGTTGATTTGTATCAGATGGCATGTTTTTTTTCAGTGCCCAACGCAATAATTTTTCTGCACCACCCGAAACATCTATTAGTCGGTTTTGGGATGGTTTGGGAGGCTTACAAAAATTTGTGGATATTTTGTTCAAGGCTGTATGGCATACATTCCCTTCGTCACAAATTGGCTTTGGCTATGGCTGCGTGAGAGAAGGTGCACATCCGCAGCGTGCCTTGTTTCTTCACATGCAAATACAATGAAAGGTTTGGGCTACGCCACCACGACCGCGCCACAGAGGCGTTGTCTAGAGTTCTCCAAGGCGACTTTTATGCTCCGAATTTCTATAGTAACTGTCGTTACCTTAACGAACTGACTCTCAACCCGAGCATGATATACTCGCCAACGAACGCCATAAATAGCATACGTGCCGGTTCCCGGCATAACAAGATCGAAACCGATGACTATTTCAAAGCAGCATATTATTGTTTTCCAACCCTCATATGCAGTAACGAACAAATGCTGGTCTACACGGGATGGCGTTCTATCAATTGCAGAAAATTACTCTTACTCTCTTGTCCTGGACTGAGGACCCGGCCCATAATCAGCTCGGTTTTACTGTTAAATAAAGTTTTCTTCCTCCTTCTCTTGCTCCTCCTCTTGAAGTGTTCCTATAACGCATATCTGAATATTGGGAAGATATGGAAGTGGGTAATGTGCCGAAATATCCCTCGAGGTCGGAACAAACATATTGTTACTGTATCTTTACCGTAGAGGTGACTCGTTTTGCTCAATAAACCCCCATACTGGTTAGAAGCCTGGCATAGAACCAGCACTTGCCGATAGACAGAGTGGTTTATTTGGAACTCAACCTACAGTTTTTGCAGCCGATATTGCATGTCGTCATACTTTCATGTGATCGAAGCGTAAAGTGATGTGATACAATACTTTCGGGCGTCAGGCAAGGTTGCAAAAACTGTTTGATCTTACTTATGATTACTGGGAATTGTAATGCCTTCTGGCAAAGCCGACAGCCCCGAAGGCCTGGAATTTGTTTTGTTCTTGTATTTTCGCTGTTTTTGGTTACTAGCAGCTGGATGTTCCCTTGGTTCGAAAGATTGCTAATACAGAAGCTGACGCCTAGCTCCGCCTCTTCGCGCTCCGCACAGGAGCGGCTTCACAAGGAATGAGGCGACGCCGGTAATGTTTTTTTCCGTATAGGTATCCAAAACGATAGTTTAACCTTACGGCTTGAGCTAGTCTATGCGATTTTAGGTCTATTATTATAATAAAAAGTTACGCACACGCTAAATCTGGTGCGGACAAGCATTAGGCGTCAACCGAGCGCAAAGAAACAGCAGGTAGGGCGAGCTTGAGTGAAGCAGACGACAAAGTCGAGAATCCCTGAGCCGACGTCACGTAGGAACGATTCGCAGCGCCGCCCGTAGTCGCGCTCACCGCCAGTAGCCCTTCATGTGCCAGCATCCATGGCATCGTACAGCTGTCTGAATAAAACGCCCTTCACTAAAACGAGCAAAGAATACCTGGTTAGTTTGCTAAATGAGAGCCATAAATTCGAACGCCACTGAATTAGCAGGTCTAATGTTTTTATGCCTAAGGCCTAAAGGAGGCCCAATTAGGAGGCTTAATTAGGAGGCCTAAGGAGGCCTAATCAGGCATCTCTAGAGCTTTTCCAGACGACAGTACGCAGAGCGCCGTAAAAAAGTATAGGCATTGCTCTTAGGCCGCCTAAGCTCTGCCAATAACTTCTTTCTATCAATTTTCTATCACTATAAAGAAACTCACTGGTAAAGACATCGATATATCAAGGATTCCATATTTAGTTTTCCAAATTCCTCAAGGACGACGTAATTTCAGTACAGATAAATAATCAGGTATTATGGTCAGTCACTGCGTATGTTTGGTCGCGTGTTCAACGAAAAAAAAACTCTTATTTCTGCCGCAAAGATTGCGTTTTTCTCTCGTTTTTCTAACCACAGCAATCCTTCTTAGCAATTTGAAAACATGACTGAAATTATATCTTGCATTGGTCGTCAACTGTATGGGGCGTGGTAGCTTCGTCAAGCAACTTTCACTCCTTACTTCCACCTTCCGAATCACTTGTACTGATGTAACTAATGTTAGGCAATTGTTGTCATTATAAACAACGAATGTTTACTTTTACTGTTTCATTTGCGTGCCCTGAAGACCACTTTGGAAGGAGCTGCAAGGATCGCCCTCTAAACAGCCCGCCCCCTGACCGGCATGCCCAGCTCTTGTAGCGGTACTCTAGGATTTCCCACAATCAGCATGAACGATTTACCCAAGAAGCTGGCGGGGGAAACGAAATGGCCTCCATAATTGCTGAAAGCGTACGGGACACTCTAAGTCAACAAGAAGGACTGCTCAGGTAGACGCAATGCTCATGCTTAAATAAGCGGCTAACTCACTGCGGTAGGACAGGCGGTTGGTCTCTCCGAAACACCGAGAAGGTGAAGACACGTTGCCTGATGGTTGAACTGTGTTAGTGAGTTGATGTAATTATGAAAGGCATTTATCTAAGTGAACCCTTATTTAATTTTTCTAATGAACCTTTTAAATTCATTATTTAATGAACCTTTTGCAGGTAGATTCACCTGTACCATAAACTCCCATATTTGTGGGAGAAACAGTGTTTTTTCATATTATGCCCGTTCACATCTAGTCAATCGGCCATTGCCCCTGTTTCAAACAATCTTACCAAGTGGGAGACATAAAGTAATGTCCAGTATGGTCCATTTGTAGGTGGAGGGTGGTTATTTGGGAACGTTTCAGGCAAGCCGAAGAGGGCTAGGATGACAATGGTAGAGCACTTCAGCAGCACCGAAGCAATCATCGCTGGTCTGAGAGGGTCCATCACCTGCGAGGAACGTCATCTTTACGGTCGTTTCAATGAGTCAAATAGAAACTCAAAACCTCCGTCTTACTATTACAGGCTCCTCCATTTCCACTTGAATTACGCCTGGCCATATGCACGCCCAGTCGAAAAAGACAACAGAAAAAATGACGTACTATTATCGTATTTTCGCGTGTCGTACTGTAGTCTTGTCGTATTTTTGTCCTGTCGGGATTCTGGTGTTCTGTGGTGTGTCGTATTCCTGTCCTGATTTTGATGTTCCGTCGTGCTCAATACCCGCCGCGGTGGCTCAGTGGCTAAGGCGTTGCGCTGCTGAGCACGAGGTCGCGGGTTCGATTCCCGGCCGCGGCAGCCGCTTTTCTGATTCAGACGAAAAGCAAAAACGCCGGTGTGTACGAGATTTCGGCGCACGTTAAAGATCCCCAGGTGGTCAAAATTAATCTGGAGCCCTCCACTACGGCGCGCCTCATCGCCTGCCTTGCGTCGGCGCGTTAAACCCCACAATCAATCTATCCATCAATCAATCAAATCGTCGTGCTCAATTCCTGTCTTGTCGTGACCCGTGATGTTCCATCAGTACTTAGTAATGCCATTAGTAATGCCCATTGTGAAGAGTAGCGTAAATGGCAGTTCTGTTGCGACTACAGTAGTGTTTCTGGTTGGAAAAATTGACTTTGTCGTTACGACAGAAATATGTGTCGTAACAACAGATCGCTTTGTCGTAACAACCGGACTTCTGTTGTCACAACAAAGTTTTTGTCGTACGACACGAATTATTCTTAGGTTTTTGCGGTATTCCTGTTGTGATTTTAGACTGGACGTTTCTTCATTGTTTGGTGCAATGGGTTTTACACAATAGCAGACAATAGCAGACTTCCTTTCGGCGAGACGACTTGAACTAAGTATTTGTATTTCAGGAGAAGCCCGTTAATTTGAAACATGGCATGCCTGTAATTAGAAAACTGGCAGCGGCTTATCGCATCGATTCAGTTAGTTGTAAGCATTTGTCTCGAAGCGAAGTAAGTTTACAAGCGTGTGATGTTGATATTCTCACGGAACGTGTGTTGCCTTACGGCTCCATGGTCCACCATCGGCGACAACGAGGGAGTTGACGCTGTGCAGCCTGCGCGGACTCTCTCACGGCCACCGTGAAAGCATTGTAAATAGATCGCTCATCGTCCTTAACCATGATTTATCCCAGCTTTTCTGCCGCCATGTAACAATTTTCGAAACTACTTGGAAAAATTCGATATATTTAACCAAAACTTCAATGGAATGCTCACAAGCAGCACTCTATTCTAAGGCCAAAGTTGGGGAAGTGGCCTCACACATTTATTTAGCAATTTATTAAAAGGCGTCAAGCGCGGCTTCATCTGTGCAACTAAAACTTCTGATGCTACGACGAAAGCAAACCAGAAGGATGGGTTATATAGTTTATCCTTGGCTGTAAGCCCTGCAATGTCCTTGCAAACTGTGTAACTATTCCTGACATCGCATTTTATCACATGTATGGCGAAAATATGAAAGATATTTTAGACTTCCCTCAGTGTAAAATAAAATAATTGTAGTTAATTTAAGCCAATTGACAGCTCCAAGTTTAGATTTTAGTATGGCAACAACCTGCAAACCATTAAAGATGGTCGGTGGATTCACATTAAGCGGCGCGACGTTTCTTTTCTCTCCGGCTCAAAATTATTCTTGCAGCGCTTTAAAGAAGAGACAGCAGAAACACGCAGAATGCCCCAACTAGAAAGGCTATCAGCATCCAAGACAGGGCGAGAAATCCTCGAAAAACTGTAGATGAGATACCACCGACAGCAAGGAAATAAGAAGCGCGCTCTACAACAAAGTTCACCAAGCCCTAAGCATTGACCCAATAGCTACGAACGCTCGCCCAGAACACAACAAAGGCAGGCGTCCATCCCGAGCGACGGCCCTCACGAAAAAACACAGCAAAGACCCCGGCGCTTGCTTCGTCAACGCTGCAAAATACGCGGGTGGCATCCGCTATGCCATGGCGGTAGTTGACGCCGGAGGCACTACAGGATCCGCTGCAAGCATAACTTGTGTCAAATCCGTGGACGCTGAGGAGGTGGCAATAGCCCTGGCGCTTGTCGACTAAGGCAGTTCCACAGTTCTCAGTGACTTGCGTCAAGCAGTACGGAGCTATGCCGAAGGGGAGATCTTACCCACAGCGGTCCACACCCTGGAATGAGCCAACCTTCATAACCAGAAACACATCACTCGGTTTTCAGCACACGAAGGCGAGGTCTCCGAGTCAAAAGAAAACAGAAGCGAGTCGGCCCGCGTCGTTGCGCGTGCCTCTACGCCTCTACGCGTGATCTGCCTCTACGCGCTGGCAACAGAGAGGCCACAGAACTCTGGTTCCGCACTAAAGACAGACAAACTGGACATAGCCCAGGCCGTAATCTTCCAAAAACTACAGACCGGAACCCTCGAAACGCCACTACTTCTACACAGAATACACCCGATGCCTACCCGGACAGCAAGTGCACGGTCTGCCGAAGGGAGACAGCTACTCTGGCTGACATGCTGTGGAATTGTAACGAACACCCCGAAGAAACTAAGTCACGAACCCTTCCGCTGCGACCAGCAGCGGTGCTCACACCTACGACCAAGGAGAACAACTCTGGGCCGTCCAGCCAAGAGGGGACAACTAGAAAGCCTTCCGACATCACGCATGTAGGGAGGAAGAAATCAAGCCAAGATGTCCCCCCGACAGTGACGTAGGCCCGGTCGTCTAGCGCGCGTGCACGCGTATGCAAGTTTTGGAGGCTTAACAAAGTTCATTCCACTCCGCTCCACAGCAGCGACTAAGCGCTGTTTTATCGAGGAACAGTGCCTTACCGCGGCTGGTAATACTCTCTGCCTTTTCAAGCACCATTTATTCTGCAGCAGCTCCAAAGACAGCATCAAAAAAGAACCGAAAGCGAAAACGGCAGCAGGAGGATCAAAAGGTATTTTAGTGGAGGTAAAAGCCTATCCCTTCTGCCTGAGGGTGTGGAAGAAGCAGCACTGGTCGAACATTACTGTTTTAAGGGGCAATGCTATCTGAATAGCTCATGCACTGCTCTGTGTTTTATGCTAAGGTGCTTTGTTCCGGGTAAAGGAATGACTTCTCACGGATATTATGAACTGCTTCAAGTGAACTCTTTGAATGGAAGACAGAAGGAAGGCGGACCTTCTATATTTATTTATTCGCACTGCGGTCGGGTGTGGGTTGCATTTGTTATTTGGAGCGAACCGGCACTGCTTATCACGTAGTTCATACTCTAACCAAAGCACTTCTGAACAGATATAAAAAGGCAGATAAGCGTGAAGGCTTTTATTAATCAGTTTAAGAGTGTCATCGTGTTGACAGACAACTTTAGAACTCTTTAGATGGTACCCGCAAAAATTGCAGGGTGACTGCGATATTAAACATAGTAGTTATAACTTGAGGGATTCTCTTTTGTAACGAAGCGTTCGGCGGCTCATTTCCCCGTTCTCATTTCGGTATAGCCACTTTACTGGCACCGCTTCTCCGTTAGTCCTCGCCATCGCCGGCACTTCCTTCACATTGTTTACACCCTCGCCACCACCAATGCCACTTTCATAGGGTGCACGTCCCTATGGTGCGTCTCCGCGTCGCCCGCTTGGAGGAAGAATAGTTGGAACCGAAAGAGCGTCTACGCGCACACAAGCACAAACGGGCGTGGCAACAATGCAAAGACGTGGCCGCAGGACTTTTGTCGTGGTCCCCGTCACAACGACGAAGGGCCGAATACTGCCGGAAAACTATGAGTTCAGTTCATTATCAATCACCGTCATTTTTGCTGAGAAAAAGGCAGCATCAGTTCGGGTTAATGTAACGACAGCCCACTGCTTTCCCTGTTAGCAAAAAAGTCTGACTTCTCTGACTGCACATCAAAAGCACCTACGCCCTTTACGTAATTTTTGACGTGCAGAAACCTGCTCTTGCAAATTCGTCCGCGATGTTTCAAACAGTGTATATGGCCTCCAGCATATAGACGCAGTCGTTACGCTAGCGATTTTCATAGATGCAATTTTTGAGGTAATGTGCACAAATTTGAAATTTTTTTGCAGCCTCAATCTGCATATCAACACACCCGAGAGTTTTTGAATGGTCGGTATTGGTGTATATTAGTTTGGAACAGTTGTAGTAAACGTAGACAATCACTGACAGAAACAATGCCAGAAACTGCATGCAATTTCGCCTGAATGCGGTGGAAAGTGGGAAGGCTGAAGTGTACACAAACAAACGTGACGTATGTTGTTCAAACTGCGAGGCTAGGCTAAAAACGGAACCATGAGAAGAGTACGGCCAGCATTCGGATTGGGGTTGCTGGTGCGTAAACACTTGCCGTTGATGGATATGACTAACCACAAACGCGGGCTAGACAGTGTAGAAGTATAGTAGTCGTCGTTCACATTGGATCGGAATATATGTTTTTGCCGCCATATTTTCAGAATAAAATCATTTGTGGACTTTATTGTAAGTTTATTTGTTCGAATATTTATTCCCCTAGTCACGTCCGGTCCAGATTCAACAAAATTTAATCAGACACAAGCTATGTCTGCCAATGATGACAGGTGCTCGCAATCTCATGAAGAAGAACCGTTTCAAGCTTGCCCCTGTGAAACAAATACCCCCTTGCCAAGAGAACTCTGTTTTGCCCTTTTTGATAATGACGTGCGATCAAATGAGCATTTGGCAAATCGCCTCATATGCAGAACGCACAGATAAAAACTTAACACTGGTCTGATATCAACCCTTTTCCTTTTCAAAATGAACGATTGGGTCATCCACTCATGGAAGTACAAATGCAATAAAGAAGTGTTTCATTCCTTAACTGTTCGACAAACAGTGTGAATCAGATTAGCGACAAGCACAAATCAGATGAACGATGGGTCCTTAAAAAGCGCGGAATTTTATCCTGGGTATAGAAACAATAGTCTACACTGAGTGTTTACGAGAATTAGGTTATTCCGCAACAACTTTATTTGGCGTCTGTGATAGAAGCACGGCAAGCTAATGCATGTAAACATAAGCTATGTGACCGTGCAGCTCTACACATGTCCCGTAAAGAGCAACCCAAGGTACTCACAAGGTACCCAAGCACTATTGCCTCGATAGCAGAAACAATGTTGCAGAGGTTAAAAATAGAGGGACGAGACAGTGAAGCAGATGTAGAAACTAACAAACGTGACTTACTGTTATTCATGCACCGGATAGCGCACAATTTCAAAAAGATAGGAAAAAGAGCTAGCGTAAATGTTGTGTTTTCCGCTCCCAACAAGCTTTCCTCCATGTGTTCTAGATAAACAAAACCAAAAGAACAGTATATTGCTCCGTAAAGCACGAAAACCGGTTTTGAATGTGTTAAAGGCGTCGTCTATTCCGTTCCGCTGTCTTGTGGGAAACGTACGTAGGCCAAACTGGATGATGCAAATGAACCACAACTATAACGCGGCGATATCACTTAGGTGTCAGGGGATTGCGTGCGCCCCAATATTTCAAAAAACGCAGGTCCCACGACACAAAGATAAAACAACAAGAGAAATAATTGAAGCCGCAGAAATATTGCGCAGAAAAGATTAGCCTTCCTTCCTTGTCCCTCTCGCAGAAAGCCCCTCATACAGCGAGTGTTTGTGGCAACGTCGTTGACACACTCATGATTTTTTTCTTGTGCTACATGATATTATGTGAAAAGGCTAGGAATCCTCAGTTGTAAGTCCTGTGTTTGTCCCTTCTTCTTGTGTCTTGTCTGAGTTTGCGCTGTTTTCCCTTTTATCATGCCAACTCGCCCAAGCCCTACCCTTCCAAGGTGGCAAACTCACTGACTTCGGCTGTCATTCCTGAGATTTTTCGATATCCTTTTGGCAATTTAAGAACCGCGTATCAGCAGGCGTACCTCCGTCTTAGCTTGGGCCAACAAAACACACACTCATGAGCCATGATATTATGTCTTCACCTGCCGCTTGCGGACAACACTCGAATTCACGATACGCAGAGCTTCCGCGGAAGAGCCCAGCTTGCTATGGTGCTTGCCTCAGTCCTCAATGGGCAAACTAAACAAAACTCTCACTAAGCGCGAAACTTTTTACTGGTGCCAAATATTACTTGCTTGCTGTCTGCCGTAAAGTGGATTACATTTCGCATAAAGTGCACACTTCCACCTATACTTTGGCGAAGGGGTCATTTTAAATTTGAAGAGCCCAGACACTCTCTTCTAAATTCCTGCACTGTATACACTATAATTAGGGCTGCAAATTATTTTTTTCTGCGATATTTTGTACCCAAATAAATTGTACACCTTTTTGGTACACTGGAGTTTAAACCCAAAAGCTCTCAACAACACCCTTGTTATGAGGGCCGCAAAACAAGGAAAAACCATACAAAAACGCGGGCAGGTTGCCCCTGGGTGCTGACACCGCCTTCTTCCATGTAGTGCCGCGGTGAAGCGCAAGACGGCTGTAATTGAGGACATGACGAGGGCTGAAGGCATTGTAGCATGCCCAAGAACGCCGTATAGCGTGTCAGTAGTTCCCAAAACCTTCTTTAATCCCTTTTTTGCCCCTGTAGTCATCATAGCAAAAGAACTCTCTTAGCTTTAGCTTGCGCTTACCACTGCGGCTCTGTAGATGTGAACCAGTCCTCCGGCTGTAATCACTCTAGTGTAAAATCTGTTGGAGGAATTGCCAAGAACAAGGGCCGATGTCGGAGACCCCTTTAATGCAGCTCCCGACGCGCGAGCTTGGCAACGAGCTAAAATTTCCAACAGTATGTGTACCACTGCCACGGAGGATGAAAGGCTGCGTATATGACGCAGAAAGATCACAGCTGTGTCGAGCTGTGTCACAGGTGTCAGGGAAACACAGGGGAGCCGATAGTGCTGAAGCGGATATCGCTTTGAAGAATGAAGGGTGGCCCACTCGGGTTGCAACTGACACAGAGCAATCAACAGCTTTCTTTTGAAGCACCTACTGGAAACGTCTGCAGAAAGCAGTCTGTATTCCCATAATCTGAATTTTATAGGCGTGATCGCGCGCCTACCAAAATGCTACAAGAGTACTACGCGGCATATACACAACGGTGTATTCAATCCCACTTTCTAACGAGCTTTGTATGCTGATATCACCTCATATTGTATCACTGGAGCTGGCAAAGAGTCCAGCCAGCGCAAATAGAAAAAAATTACCCCATCTTCCCGTGGGGGAACCCTGATGAGGATGCGAAGCATCGTGGCGTTCCGTGCGGTTCCATGTGTCGCCGGTATTTTGATTGATGTGGTTTTTACTAGCGCCAGAGGGAATTCCGCATCCGAGGTCCCCACCAGTGGCAAGGCCACCCAAGTAGCTGTTGTGTTACGGTGAATAGGCGGGTGGTTTCCGAGGCGGGCGAAACTCGTACCATCATGTTCTTGTCGATGTTGTTCCTCTGTGGTAAGAATCGGTAGCTCTCCTCCGTCGAGCTTAGGTGAGGTAAAGGTGTTGACATTGGGTGCACCGGGCTGAGAGCAATGTACCACGCCCTCCTCTTTACGCGGCTTTGGTCCTTCTCGTTCTTTTCTTCTTCGGCGGTTCCCGCTACGGGAAGATGCGACGGTGGTTGAACGCGAACCTATCTCGTGATGGATTCTTTGGTTGGCCAATCCTAGGGGCATCCTGCCACAATCAGCATCAGAGACGCTGCGGACGGGCTGGTTGAGCTGCAAGGCGCGTGGCGCTTCCGCCACAGCTTTCCACGGGGAAATTCAGCATCCTCTTCTAAAGTTTTCAGTTCGTCGTTCCGTTGACGTGCAGCTTCGCGTGCCTTCGTTGTATCAGTAGCTTCTTGACGTAGTTTGAATGAGTCAAGGACATAAGGCGCGTTCGTAGCACTTCGCTCCTGTCCCCGGATTTGTAGCGTAGTGGGAAGAGCACCGCGTACCTCCCGTTGCGGCCAGAGAGTCGTGGGATCGAAACCGGGTGCCGCTAACTATTTCTTTTTTTATAGTGTAGTATCGCGGAAGCTGTGGGTGTAAGGAGGAGAGTTGCGCATGCGCAGTGAGCGTGTGGACGGCGCCGCCATCAACGACGCAGCACCAGGTGAGCATAAGAAATGCTCCGGATTTAAAAAATTCGGCCCGCTTGCTCGTATCTGGTATACCACTTGAACTCGAAGTTCAAGTGGCGCTACCGGTTGGCGTAGTAAGACCTGAAAGCGAAGCGTAGGCATGCGCTATGTCACTCCAAAATATGCCCTGTAAATGCTGCTCTTCGGTTAGAAGAATACCGAGAGTGGTTATTAGACAAGTATTGTTTTTCGCGAGAGAAAAAGAACAACAACGGTTGGATGCGGAGGCTCGCCACGCAAAACCCTTGGTTCTTATTCTAAGATATTGGCTTTATATTACGATTTAGTCTTGTCCCCTCAGAGCAGAGGTGAGCATAATTCGAACTCTGAACTTTCATTGTTTGTCAAGCAAATGCAAAATTGTTTGATAATAAACGCTGTGAAGCATACTCTTGTTTCGAAGGTTTCCTTCCAACTATAAAAATAGGTGTATCAAAACTGTTAAATTTGTCAGTATTTAGGTGTTATCCAAGCTTAGCTACGTGGTTTAGTTTTTAGTTCGCGAACACTTTCGTTAGAAGGAGCATTAACGCGACAGATCCTGTTTTTTGCGCCCATTTGGTCTAAAAAGCAGAGCGATGCAGTTGCTCATGCTGAGCGTGGCTTTAAGTTTGCCAATGTGCCCGTGTTGCAGGAACTCGGCAACTAAACCAAGCCCTCAGTTGCAAACGCGAACACAAAAAAACCTTGCGGTAAAATTGAAGCCCCTTACCCTTAGTGCTCCGCATATACCGAATAACTGTAGCATCTTCTTGCTCTATCAGTCTCCGGCCATGGCAGTCGGCTTCAACGAAGTTGTCTTCATGTTAACCAGGCACTCTGTTTTTTTTTTCTTATGGAGTTTGAAAGTTTGTGTCAGCCGACGTCAAAGGCCTTTGAGCAAAGGTGGCTGTCAGACTTTCGGTGGAAGAGTTTCTTAGACAGTGCGCTTAGAACGGTACACAGAACAATGCCGAGCAAAAGAGGACTGACAAGCCCTAATCCAGTCTTTATACGGGATTGTTCTACTCTATAGCGCATATTTCTTTAATTTTCTCCCTCCAAAGTAATGAACATCCGCTCTGAAAGCCGCCTCCGCCTGCAACCACTACTTCATGCTCTTTATCTGCTAGGTCGCAAGCTGGAAAAATGCTTCACGGGAAACAACTGCGAGCGAACGGTAGGGCGGCGTTAACGGGTCCCCTTAGTTTAGCTGAACATGTCCGCTACATACAGCGCAAAACGTTTCAACAGAATGGCCAAGTCCCGTCCCCACACCGGATGCCGTATTTCTGCAAAGCCATGACCTATTTTCTCGTGTGGGCTTTAGACAAATACAGTTGCGCGTGCGGTGGTGGCGATAGCAACGAGCTGACATTAAATTTCTCATGCTCAAGTGGCTGTCTCGGAGCGGGGTGTTTCCCAGGGGCAGCTACGCAGCATGGTCTGGTTACCTTGGACATTTTCATTAAGACGATGGTGCTTGCTTCGTGAGATATATGCCTGCACAATGCAACAAACAGCCATTTTTAATCCCCGCTATAAGGCCTGACCACGTTTCAGCTGTTAAAAACGGCTGTCGTCAGGCGGTTGTAGCCTTTTGGGGTCGGAAACGTTTGTGGCAGGGCATAGTGAAGGTACGCCCTGTGGTGCTACGACGATGTGGTGAGACAACCGCGTCAGTGGGGCCACCATTTTGCAGGTCTTTTCTTCGTGGCTCATGGGAGGAATTTGTGGATTTCGCTGAACCGCGGGCTACACAAGTAATTGACTATTACCGCGCCCTTGCGATAGCGTTGGCACTTTGCTGTAGTGGTAAACGAGCCTAAAAAGACTTCTATTTATCCTTGTTGATATGCCAGATGCTGAGGCTTGCAAAAAAAACGTTCTACGGAATAGCGTACGTTCCCACACTCTGAAGAATCCCGTTGTGTGTGCATGGGCATAGGGCAATGCGCCAGACCTGCTAATGAATTACGGGCTAGAAGGAGTGAGGTTGATGACAGGCACTGCAAACAACAACGCAAGTATACCAATCACGAAGTCGCCTCTAAACGCCCAGAACTGGTCGAACGCGGTCGCAGATTTGTCGCAACAACCGCACCACACATCGTTGCATGAATAGCCAAATAAAATAGTCAGTCATAGTGGATGCAATTGGGCTGTCTTGAAGAGGGTTGCAAATGAATTCGGATGGCCATCCTGCAAACTAAACCCTGGAAATAAAGTTCATTTGATTCGATAAGATTCGAATTGGAAGCAGCTCAAACCGAAACAAACGCCAAGTACTAATATTGCAGGACACACTGCTGACTAACAACTGATTTTTGTTGACGAAAACGCCGATATACAGATAAAGGTAGGCCAGCATATGATTTATAGGATTATGATAGTCTGTCTTACGCAGAAGCACTTTTCAAATACATGAAAATGCCACAGACGGTACACTGACGCAAGCTCCCCCATCTTCGTCGGCCGCAATAGCTCCCACTATTTAAACTCCCGATAACCACAATCACATACACGCCCGCTTCACACGTGCAATGACGAACTGAAGAGGACGGTGCTCAGATGATGCGGTCTGCCACCAAGCCCTGTGTTTCAAGCATCTGCCGATTAAACCTATGTAAACGCATGCTAACGTCATTGGAATTGTGTACGCCGTATTTTTGGTGCAATTGCTATATTTTGTGCGGTGTTTCCGCTCGGAAACGGCATCTGTGCGCACGTGTTTACCTGCGGCACAGGCCGTTGGCCTCGTTGGGCGCAGAGCATGCAACCGTGACTGCGTAGCTGGTCTCTACTTTCAACATGGCATCGGAGAACGTACGTACGGCAAAACTGCCGGGGGTTCTAACATACTGCAAATAAATAAGGCAGACCGTTCACAAGCAATTATGTAAACAATAGGAGTAGTAATTACATAACTAATTATGGCCGACATTGTAAAAGTGCGCTCCCCCAACATACGCGCTCAGTTGGTGCAATTGCCATTTTATTTTGAGTGCAGAACACTTTAGGGGCTTGCCTTGTCGTCGTAGCTCGCTCGCTGGACCGAAGTAGAGCCGTAGTAGCGGAGTCGCATTATAGCGGCGTCCCACAGAAGATTCAAAAATTAAGCGGTTTATAAAGGCATAACCGTTAGAAACTCGTCAACCGCTGGTGCTTGTCATACATCTCCCCGTTATTTAGCGCAAAGAAAAGTGCGGGTACATTTGTGGCAAAATATCGTAATTAACCGGTAGCGCCCGTGTTCATTTAGTTAGGAACGCTTGTTGGGCTGGCTTGTACGATACTGTAGGCCTAAAAAAACAGGCAGTGCCAAAAAACATGGCACGTTCTAAACTGCGCAGTAAAGCGCTGGCGGCGCCGTCACGTACGGAAGGAAAAGCAAGCACAAAAAGAACATAACTCCCGCTGGCGCAATTTCAGGCAGGGGGCGCGCGAGCACTGTGAAGGCGGGACATTTGAAATGCATTGAAGGAACCTCCATTCTATTGATCAAAAGAGGAATGAGGCAGGGCGGCGAAGAGCGTGATGGGTGGTAGCATTTAGCGGATAACGGCGCTACAGCCCATTATGGCGAATCACTGCTCTGCACTACCGGCAGCTTTGATATTGAGTGGACCGACTTTAAGTTTTTGTGTAATTAATTGCTGACTACCAGATAAGTAACACCAAGCCGGATCCATAAAATTGTCTGGGCGATCTGTCCGACTAAAGCGGCCAGGTCCGAGTTCGCCGAGCGATTCCAGTTGTGCGACTGGGTAGGGTTTGCCCAAATGAATACGGCGATCTTTCCCTCACTCCGCCCCGGTTATTTTCCTTACAAATTTGGCATTTTTCCAAAAAATTGGGAATCGTCATTGCGAAATGACGGGATGCTAGCTGTAGGGGCCAATTATGCTTTCTAAAAGCCAATAAATTATTAAGGTTTTCCCCCAAAACGCGTGAATAAACGCATCAGAATGTTTATACAGTCGGACACGCATATATCGAACACGGATATATCGAATTAATGTCTATATCGAACAGTCTGAACATCCCCTTAAAATCCATGCTATTGTACACATGTATCGAACTCTCGATCACGGGCACA
Organism: Haemaphysalis longicornis; assembly: GCA_013339765.2. NCBI lineage: Eukaryota > Metazoa > Arthropoda > Arachnida > Ixodida > Ixodidae > Haemaphysalis > Haemaphysalis longicornis. The sequence goes on from CM023457.1 coordinate 120,188,950, forward strand.
TTTGATATATCGAACGCTGCGCCCCAAGTGCTCCTGCAAGTGCGCTTCTACTGATGAGGTGGTGTGATAATGATGGCGACTTCTCCTGCCGCGCTCGGTTTCTGACATTTTTTCTGCGTTCTTGAGCGGTTTTCAGTGGTGGATCGCCCAGGGGGACCTACGTGGCGTGTTACGTGTTTTTGTCCACGGCCCACGTTTCGGAGCCATGGTCACGGAAAAATGAAAGACTTTGGATTTAGAACAGCCTTGTCAACATACGACGTAGAAGAAGAAGCAAGCGAATCTTACATTTTTTCTTATGTAAAGGTGCATTGATCGTAGCGGTGTGGCTCGAATTTACCGTGCTGTGAGGAACAAATTGGTAAGCTACCGTTTGCAGCGACTTTGAAAAGCTCTCAGTGTTGTGCGGAGTGTTCAGATACGCTTCAGATAAGCATATTTTATATTTCGAATTATCGATATATCGAACTATTTAGTGATCCCCTTGGAGTTTGATATATCCGTGGTCGCTGTAATGAGTACTGCCGTTAAAAACAACTACGTTATAGTTATAATTCATAAGAGAAGGATGTCATTACTTTTTAATTACTATTCGGCTTTTACGCAACATAAAGCGCTGATTCTCTCTTTTCAATGTTCGCGGGCATCTGTATTTTTATTTCTATGAAGTAACAACTCCACTTCGAGATTTGTGTCATAAAAATGTATATGTGTTAAAATAGTTTTTGTGATCATTTCGAAGGAATAGTCGCGATGCATAACTGAAGAAATGCGTGGGTTTTATTTATTTATTTAAAAATACCTTACAGGCCCTTATTGCAAGGCATTGTGTAAGGGCGGGTAACAAAGGGTGAGTGTCGTGACCGAATTGTAAGATAACATCAAACTTCGAATGAACAAAAACGAAACAACAAATAACACGTTATTTGTCAGTAAAGAGAAAAAGCAGATAACGTAAGAAAGGTCATTTGAAGTTGCACATGGCAACATTGCTGGTGGGAAGAAATACAGATATGCACAATAAAACTTTGTAAAAAACGCCTTTTACACACGCAGGCCACACGCAGCCGTACACACGCAGTTACCAAACATCATTATTTGAGCCTTTTCAGATGCTCCCCGAAGACTTCGCAATCACACAAATACTTATTCAAACTGCGCTTAGGCTGAATTTGGCAGCTTTGACGCCATAGAGTGTTGAATAAAGGACATAACGCTTCCCCCTTCTCCCAAAAAACAGCAGTGTCACAGGAGGCTTAGGCGTCAGTAAAAGGAAGAACAACCAAAACGGAAAGAAATATTTCGGTAGACTTCAAACGTCATCTGCCCGCAACTCAGCAAGTGCGGTCACGAACCCAAGTCGCTTTTAAATTACAATTCCTGGAGGTACGTGTTTAATAAATCAAGGGTACTGGCAAAGACAGGCTGCACTCCGTATCAACGTACTGGTCTCACGGCCAGCAAATCATTGTTTATGTGCTAGCCATGAAGGGGCGTGTGAATCTGTTGGAACTAAAAAAGGCTTTTTCGGAGAGGGGGATGCTAACAGTCCATTGCGCACCAACTGCGACGTGCCAAGAGAAATTGGGGATAATTAGAAGGAACGAAAGAGTGTTTACCACAAATACGCAGATTTGAGAAGCCAGAGTGTGTTCCGTAGCATAAGGCTGGAGACCATAGCTTAGTATTTGCCAGGGAAGGAAATCTATGAACAAAGAAGATCTAGGGCTGTGAAAAAACCACTTGAAACTCAATTTATAGATCCACTTTATGGTGTATTCTGGACCATTGCACTGAAACCTGGAACTCTCCTCCTTGACAAAAAAGTAGAAATTAGCGCAGGTTGTTACATGATTTTAACTATGTGAAAATGGTGCATGCACCAGTGTGAGGGCTGCGATGAAATAACCTGGATGATTTGTACTAGTGAATTCCTAGCATTTGACACTTTTACTGCGAGCACTACATTGCGCAAGTTATTTATTTATTTCTTTATCATAGTACCCATAGCGCCTTTTCAAAGCATTACAGTGGGGGGTGGAGGGGGGATAAAGTAGAAATTCTTACAAAATACACGCAAAACAGAAATATCACTTAAAGCAGAATGACAAGCCAAACCCCGGCATGTTCAGCGAAGATACACTGCAAACAACACAAAAATACATCATTAGACATAATTGTTACAACATTTTTGGGTAACTTATTTCATTCGCTATAAGTTGTAGGGACGGAAGCATGCTTAAACAGTTGGGTTCTACAACTATTTTTTTTATTTTACAGGAGTGATCCGTCCTTAGTGAAACGTAGTCTGAACTCATTAAAACACAACTTCTGTCTCTTCCTGTTATGTTAAGAAATAAATTGTGAAAAAAAGTTTGGTCTGAGTACCCTCCTACGCTGCTGAAGCGAATCCCAACCTAGGCTGCGCTTAGGCAGTGGTCACACTGAAATTCCTTGAGTAATCTTTGATGATTGATTGTAGGATTTTACGCGCCGACGCAACGCAGGGGATGAGGTGCGCCGTAGTGGAGGGCTCCGGATTAATATAGACCACCTGGGGATCTTTAACGTGCGCCGAAATCTCGTACACACGGGCGTTTTTGCTTTTCGCCTCCATCAGAAAAGCGGCCGCCGCGGCCGGGAAGCGAACCCGCAACCTCGTGCTCAGCAGCGCAACGCCTTTGCCACTGAGCAACCGCGGCGGGTCCCTTGAGTAATCTTTAAGAAAAAAGCGAGTAGCCAAGTTTGGAACTCTTTCTAGTTTCTCGATATCAGATGTGATACGTGGAGCCTATACCGTACAAGCAAACGCAAGTATGAGACGAACATTTGTCTTGTACAGCAACTCTTTCGTCTGCACTGGAAAACGTTACGCGTTTTCCAGTGAAGAGGTGAATATGAGCCGAAAAAAAGATTTTTCTTAATTTGACCAATGTTTTCTCTCACATTTCTTCTTTTTTTAGTGTGAATATATTTTTACATATTGTCCACAATTGAGAAGTCACAAATTGTCCACAATTCAGAAAATAATTGTGTCATCGGCTGAGAGAGGGTGCTCGTATTTTAGAAGAATGTTTGAAAATGCGCAACATCGTGCATATTCTTAATGGCGTAACAAGAGCAAAAATAGCTACAATCTTTTTTAACATGTGGCATAGCGCAGTCCAGGCCCTGGTGGCGATGTGAAAACATGGTGGCGATATGAAAAGAAGTTTTTTTTTGCGAATTTGTGACAGACATAACTTTGCTTTCAACCCTGGAGATAAAGAGCCGGTACAAAAACAAAAAAAAAATGGACAAAAAGGAATCCCGCCATCTCCACGAAGTGAATGATGATTAGAGGGGCGAAGCTGAAATGCTTATCGGTAAAGCCGTGAAACATTCGCCCGCACATCATATAAAGACTCGACACATCAAGCTTACCACCGCTCCGTTGACAAGCCCGTCGACGACGTCAATTTTTGTGATGATTATGTAGGGCTTGTTTGGGACGATGAAAATCTCCATCGGTAAGTTGGCGAATTCGGTGTGTGACATTTTAGCCACCTTGGCCGTCGCCTTCTGCAGACCGTCTTGTGTCGCGTATCCCCGGTACGTGTCTTGAGCTTTCAGGCGACGAACGACAACCTCTTCTTCTTCCTCTCCTCCTTGTTGGGTAGCAACGAACGCGTTGAACGTTTTGACCTCTTCGGCCAATCTTTAGTTGGCCAATTCCTAGGGGATCCTGCCACAATCATCATTATTGTGCCGGATACAACAGCAACGAGGGACGGGACAGGGCCCGAGCAAGAGGTGCTGCGCCCCTAAAATACTTTGAGGGAGCATTCTGGGCCATGCGAGGCTGAGCCACAATTTGTACTGAAGAAATCCGTAATGGTTGACTTTACGGCTAGGAAGTTTGGCATAGAATGACCATTTCCCTTCTTTGCCCTGTCCATTTTTTGTTTCTCTAACATTACATTGGAGGAGAAGATTAGGTTTTGAGATTCAGGTGCAGCCCCAAGCGCCCAACGTTGTACGCTTTTCATTCAATTCCTTCCGCAAACACAAGCCGTCTGACATAAGGCAGGGCAGATTCTTATATTACTGACCATTGCTTTTGTAGCTAGAATGAAGTATGTTTAAGGCCACATTGGGGACAGGGCACCTGAGCCACTTCGCTGCACTGCGGGAACGCTTTTTTTTCAAGCAATCATTGAAAGCGGATATATTGCTGGCAGTCGGCACTTTAGCTTATAAGGATAATTTGCCGCCATATCTCGTAAGTGGTTGAACACACTTTCCTCTATGTAACGGGTAGTTCTGCCCCTCAGCCTAGCGCTGTCAGGCGTGGTTGCATGGCGCAGTGTTCATGCCTCTGGTATTGTTCCGAAATGCACTAGCTTTGTTCCACCTGGTTGAATGTTTTTCTCATTTTCGTGAACTTCATTCGTGCAACGTTCTTATTACCTTAATCATTGCGTTGTTTTTTTCTGCAACTCAATACCTGATAATATAGGTCTGCTCCCTTCCGTTGTGGCACTGCGTCCGGAGTTTTATTCCTTCGACACTTGCCTTGACAGGTTGTTAGACCTTTAGCTTAAGACACATACAAATAAAGTATTCGCGAAAGCAATACAGCAGCATGAAAGAGAGTAAAATACTGATTGATGGCAAAATGTTAAGTGCCGGTACTATAGCCTCTCCCAATTCGTCATTTATATACAGTCTTTCTGAGAAGCTGCTGTCAAATCATACCTTTTAGGTTTCTCTCGAGGCCGCATGCATAAAAACACTGTTGGTATAGCAAAAATAACGAAGTCGTGAGCATAGGCGCTCAGGTAGGACTTCACGGCGTCAGTCATGCTGAAATGTGCACGAGCGCTCGCAAAGAATGGATTTACCCTGTGGACGTATAACAATGACGCTCCTGCCTGGGCTCCCAGCGTGGTGAATTTATGACGGATTCCAAAGCGTTGCTGATAAATGTCACCAAGGTATGGTCACATATCACTTCGCGAGCTTGTTTACCGTCTGATCACAGTGCACGGACACAACACTGCGGCACCAAGGACGCTCACGGGTGGTAGAAGAGCGCACATGATGGCTTCTCCTTGAAATAATTCGATGTATCGCCGGCTGCACTGCAATGTTCCACATTCGTTGCTCGTCGAAGAGAATCGCGCAAGGCACGCGAACAACACAAATAAAACGAACAAATCAATAAATTTGCACAAAACACTGCGCACGCCCATTTCAGGCGTCGGAAGCCGGTTTGAAGGGGCGCTAACGCAATCTCCCTCCACTCCTGACAACACTGCATATGCTCCGTAGATTTAGCGGGTAATCTTGTCTTTGGATAGGAAAAAGGTGGTTGTCCTCTCAAAATCATGCGAACAACTATTATCGCAACTCTTAACATGCGCGGCCGAATTTCCATTTACCGCCAGTATCGCAGGCATTCTGATGTTCCTGTAATCTGTCGTTGAGACAGCGGACAGCGGCCTGATTGCCCCACGTAAGTCCTACCACAGGAGAGGGGGATCTTGTATACAATACCCTCTGCGCAGTTGATGAACTGCGCAGAGAAAACAAGATTACCCGCGAAATTTACGAAGCGTGTGCGATGCTGTCAGGAGTGGAGAAAGATTGCGTTAGCGCCCCTTCAATCCGGCTTTCGACACGTGAAATAGGTTTCCTAAGTGTGGAATAGATATCATGTCACGTGTTGTGTTTTATTGTTATTTCTTCATGTGTGTTTTTTATGTCGATCATATAAAACCACCCCCTTCTCCTCATAATAAAGAGTTGATAGTTTTCGCCTCACCTTGTCTGTTTTGTGTAATTCACCCTGTTCTACGTTTTCGTGTCAGACAGCGCACCTCTACACTGCAAGATCTTAAAACACCAACTGGCCCACTCCGAAGCCGCACAGCTATGCAATTTTTTGAAAATTGAGCGCTCAAACATTCGCACGAGAGAAAGAAAAAACTGACTGCTTGTCGCGGATGCTGTGTTATTATTTACGATAATTTTTTTTATGGAATCATTATCAACTCCTCCAGCAGCAGCAATATTACACTGCAAATAGCCAAACATGCGGCCAGGTCGCGAGGCTGGCCGTTGGCGAGTCGCGACTGCGTGGGTTTTTTGGCATGGGGACCCGAGGGAACCGAAAACATGCTCATCGGTACGTCGGTGGCACGCAGTTGATGAACTGCGCAGAGAAAACAAGATTACCCGCGAAATTTACGAAGCGTGTGCGATGCTGTCAGGAGTGGAGAAAGATTGCGTTAGCGCCCCTTCAATCCGGCTTTCGACACGTGAAATAGGTTTCCTAAGTGTGGAATAGATATCATGTCACGTGTTGTGTTTTATTGTTATTTCTTCATGTGTGTTTTTTATGTCGATCATATAAAACCACCCCCTTCTCCTCATAATAAAGAGTTGATAGTTTTCGCCTCACCTTGTCTGTTTTTGTGTAATTCACCCTGTTCTACGTTTTCGTGTCAGACAGCGCACCTCTACACTGCAAGATCTTAAAACACCAACTGGCCCACTCCGAAGCCGCACAGCTATGCAATTTTTTGAAAATTGAGCGCTCAAACATTCGCACGAGAGAAAGAAAAAACTGACTGCTTGTCGCGGATGCTGTGTTATTATTTACGATAATTTTTTTTATGGAATCATTATCAACTCCTCCAGCAGCAGCAATATTACACTGCAAATAGCCAAACATGCGGCCAGGTCGCGAGGCTGGCCGTTGGCGAGTCGCGACTGCGTGGGTTTTTTGGCATGGGGACCCGAGGGAACCGAAAACATGCTCATCGGTACGTCGGTGGCACATGTCTTTTGTGTGCGCGCACCTGCGGCTCTTCACCACGTCGAGCACGGCAGCCGAAGACAGAAGAATTCTGAAAATCCAGGCTTTTCAGTTTTGAACTTCCGGAAGCTGCTTAAGGGCGCAGGATATTTGCGAGGCGTTTGCGTTTGAGAAACCTGGTCTGTGAACGCGTTGACATTTTCAAAAGAAATACTTCGGTTGACGAGAGACTGTAACACGCGGCACGTAAGCTGATTAATTTGCTCGGTTTCTCTCGCTCTCTGTTTGCAGTGACTTGAAGCAGTGTCAGGCTCGCTCTTTCTTTTGTGTCTCTGTGCCATGAATATTACTTGGTATTCAGCACTTCAGCTAGTCTTTCTTCCTTCCTTACTTCCTTTGTTTGTTCAGTTGGAGCGGTGGCCCCAGGTGCCTTGTACGAGTGCCTCTTCCGCTTAGGAGTACCGAAGTTGCTTTCACTTGAAAGAAATGTTTTCACATGCTTTAGATCGAATGTTGATGCGCGTTTCTCCTTGCGAGATTCCCTGCATTCCGCACCGCAGTTCTATAGTTGTTATATTATGCTGTTCACGTTACGCTCAACAAAGTTATGTATGCGAGGGATATTGATTCGATTAATTAAGAGGTTATAGGCACAGACGCTGCACATGCGATTGGGAACATTGGTACCACAAACACGAAACATTCCACAGGCTTAACTGACAGCAAGTGGGTGTCATTATCCAGTTTGCGCTGCGTAAACAGCCGATACGTCAATACTACACAAGGAATGTCATGGTAAAATGCACCCGTTGTTTAATGAATTTTCACAAATAGCATTTTTACTGCGTAACATATCAAAATGTAGGAACTTCGGAGAAGAGGGAGATCGCAAAACAAATGCTGGTGGGGCGAATGAGGGAACATGCATAGAAACGATGGCATCCAACGGTAATCCAAAGACAATGTCGAGTGAGCGGGAAACAATAAGGCAACCGGTGACTGCTCAAATTGCAGGGAGCGACCAACGCAGATAACTTCTTTTGCATAGTGTGTAGCAATTCTGAAGGTGGATGCTTAAGCGTGAGTGGCTAATACCAGGCAAAATATTCGCACTTTATTGCGTGAGTGAGTGCGTGTACACTTGCAGTGCCATGTCGGCCTTCTTGCACCAATGTGTACACGTATTTCGCCACTGCATAATAACGCGCTGTTTGGCAACTTAAATAATTATGACCTTTACGTGCCGGCGCTACACAGGCGTTGAGGCGCGCCATAGTGAAGGGCTTCGGCATTAATTTTGCAGCATATGGAGATCGTTAACGGGAGCCGAAATCTGTAACTCTAGGGCGTTTTCGCTTTCGCCTCCATCGGAAAAGCGGCCGCCGCGGCAGGTATTCGAACCCGCGTCCTTGGGCTCAGCAGCACAACGCCACGGCGGCGTATGCGAGGGATAAATGGAGTTCTGACTTCTCTATTGAAGTTCATGACCGAACGATGAGGAGGTCAAGCTTGCGACCACTTTGCTTGAAGTCTTGTTTTCAATTTTCGCTGTATATAAAATTTCGTAGGTGTGCTTTTTTTCGACGTCTAATGGTGTACAGCAATGTATTGCTCTTTTTGGTTGTATGCATACGCGTATTTTTGTCAGTGGAATATTCTTGTTGGGTTTGAGTTTGAAAGATAAGTAGACGTTTCTGCAAAACAGCGCTGTTAGCATCATGTCGGCCAAGAGGAACACTGAATCGCCACGCTGGGGTGCGATGGCACAAGTGCGTTATGTAAACTACCAGAAGAAATCACGCTATGAAATGCCCCCATGAACACACTGCATGAGAGCGTTTTATGTTGGAGAAGAGGTAGGGCGAGTAATTTTTTTTTCTGCCCCCAAAACTCGGAGCCGAGTTATGTGTAGCCAAACGAGCCTCCGCGCTTTTTCCATGCCGTCATCTACATGCTCCCGCCACCAACTTTCCCGAAACACTGGCTTGAAAATATCTCCTGCTAGCTGCCCGTAAATTGCGCCAAACCTGCAACTTAGCGGTAGTGGAGATTGCTCACCCATTATGTCAATGCGTGGTAAGGTATCACCCACACGACTGTTTTTTGTATAAAAAAAATCATCTGCTGCTGCAGGGAACCCATTCCGTAGGAATTGCCACTGAAGTTTTATGTTTACTTGCTGCATTGTGTTTGCTGCCTGCCAGAAATGCATTAAAATGATCAAATATAATTTATTTGTTCACTTAAGAACATATACTTAATTTTCTACAAAGATGCTGCTAGTAAAAGATACTGGATTACCCTGATGAGGCTCACGACTAGAAACTATTCAGTTTTTAAACGTATTAGACGAAGTCTTTTAATATTCTGTTGAGTTTTTTCTATTGAATCCTTGTTAACGTTTTATTGACGGCACTCGCTGCAAATTTGAGTGCAGAATAAAAGAACACAAAAGTAATCTAGTAAATTTTTTTTATATAATGCCGTAGATACAGTGGGCAGCTCTAAAGAAAACAGTCCTTCACAGGTACATGTTTCAACCTTCTGAGTTTTGTAAATTAGTGGTGGAAAGAGTTTTAATAAACTCGTGACTTTAGGTTTTGTGAGGCGTTTTCTCTATACAAATTCTTTCGACTTTCTGATGAAAAATCTGAAGAGCCCTTGAGTTTGAATTAGGTTTCTATTGCCTCTATAAAAACTAAACAGGAACTGAATTGAAAATCGAAATCCACTTTTGTAACTGCATTTCTCGTTATCTCATGTCCCCCTATCTTTATTGGGTTATTCTTTTTACGGAATGTTTAATGGACTGATGAACTACCTATTATTTTTCCCTTCCCTACTATAGCTGAACAATTTCTTGGCAGGTTATCTCGTTTTTCGCTAATTCAGTTAGTCAATGAATCCGCAAGAGTAACAAACGGTACAGCCAACATCCTTGATCTAGTTCTTTACAACCATGTCTGTTCTTGTTTCCTACATTACGCTCTTACTACGTTTGACCGATCATTCTTTACTTACGTTTAGACATGTTTTTACCCCGTCCAAAAACAAAGAAACGACGTAAGCCTCCCCGCAACTGCAACCGTGGGTACTTCCAGGCCATCTATGCGAATTTCTTGAATCTTTCTTTGAATATTTTGATAATCGAACTGTGGAAATAACTGGTGCCTAACTACGGAAAAAGTGTGCAAAATCACAAAACAAGGACATTCTTATTCACTTTATATCTTAGAGTTTTAACGCTCCATGGTACACAATCAACCCTAAACGCTTATCCACGGCTGCTCAAAGTAACCATTACCACCTGTTACCGGAGCGGTATAAGGGGAAAGGACCAAAATGGAAATGTGCGAGGTATCTTTGCAGCGTTATCAAAGGTAAGAAGCCATGACGTACTTTCCACAGACTGGTAAAGGCCGGGCAAGTAAAAGCGTCGCCGCACACAGTTCGTAGGTCCGAGTGACGTCAAGATGGCCATGAGTTGGTACGTCATGAGGCTGGTGGAAGATGCCGGGACGGAGACGCTGAAATACGGCGAGAAGGGCGTCACGTGCATCCACTTAGAAGTTGCGGCGAAATAGGACGCCATTACGCAGGTCATTGGTGGACGCCTATGTCGTGCAAGTCAGACGGGGAAAATCGCAGGGCTCTGCATCATTCCACGTTGGATCAAGCGAATCTACAGGATGACGAGAAAAGCAGTGGGAATCCCGGTGCATGCCACCAGGCCTGTAGACCATGGAATAGTCATACTCCAGAGTTTTAACGCCCAGGGGCCGAGCCATTCACACGGATCTTTTAGCGAAGAAATCTAACATAGGGCATGATGGTCGATAATAACTGCAAAGGATTTGCCGTACAAATATGCACGTAACTTGCTTACCCCCCAGATGAGTTCGAGGCATTCAGGTTCCGTGATGGAATAGTTACGTTCGGCAGGGGACAGAAGCCGGGTGGCGTAGAGTATTACCCTGTCGTGACCCTTTTGTTTCTGAACCAATACTGCCCCTATCCCGTGGTCACTCGCGTCCGTGCGAAGTTGTGTGGGAGGCAACGGATCAAAATGAGCCAAAACTGGGCAACAAGTCGGGCGGTCAACGAGAGCGGCAAATGCTGCGCTTTGCACGTAGCCCCACGAGATTGAGGTATCGGCCTTAAGGCGATCTGTCAATAGCAGGGCGATATAAGCAAAATTCTCGATGAAACGGCGAAAGTAGGAGCATAAGTTCCACAAAGCAGCGAACGTCCTTTGCCGAACGCGGGGTTGAAAACTCTTGGACACCAGCCTGACAACAGCTGGACACCAGCCGCATCGACTACATGGCCGAGGATCTTGAGTTGATGGACACCGAAATGGCATTGTGAGGAATTGAGCTGGAGACCGGCGTTACGGAAAACCTCGAGGATGCCCCCAAGACAATGGAGATGAGCTTGGAATGTCAGGAAAAAACGATATCGCCGTCCAAGTAGCAGATGCAGGTCAACCACTCGAGGACACGTAAGGGGAAGTCGATCATTTTTTCGATGGTTCCCGGCACGCTGTAGAGACCAAAGGGCATGACCTTGAATTTGTACAGCCTTCGGGCGTCACAAATGCGGTCTCTTGCGGTCCTGGGCATCAACAGGGATTTGCCAATACCCAGACCGAAGGTCAATAGAAGAAAATGTACGATGCACCATGAAGGCAATCTAGGGCGTAATCAATCCGAGGAAGCGGATAAGGAGGTGGATAAACGTCCTTTTTGCTGACTTTGTTCAAGTGCTGGTAATCAATGCAGAAGCGCCACGGCCCATCTTTTTTTTTTCCCAAAAACGACTGGTGACGCCCGTGGACTGAAAGAAGGCTCAATAACATTCTTTTGTCAGCATTTTTCGACCTCATCTTGTATGATTTTGCGTTCGCCGTGAGAGACCCGGAATGGTCGCCTATGGTTGGGGCTCGCATTCGCGGTGTTTATGCGGTGGGTTACCATCGATGTCTGCCCCAAAGGGCGACCGTCCAAATCAAAAATATCTGTTACGACGTAAGCAGGCGATGTATACTCGCGAGCTTGTGAAGAAGGAAGGTCCGACGCTATCATTTTTGCGATGTCACCAGGGGTGGTGGAACGATCCTTGGAATCGTTCACTGCAACCATGCAGGCGTCAGTGGACACGGCATAAAGTTGGCATTCTTCGGGGGAAAAAAGCGTGGTCAGCGACATCCTGTTCGGGGAGAACTTGGGACCAAAAACCAAAATTAAGGAAGGGCAGGCTTAGCTGGTTGTTGGCGAGGGTGACTACAGTATGGGGAAGAGCCACGTGGTGTCGAAGGAGGACGTCGGTTATAGGTGAAACGATGTAGTCGCCGTCCGGAACTGGTGGCGGTGGTGACAAGGGTACGTAGGTTATTGTGTTAGGAAGCAAGCGGACATGTTCTTTGGAATGGAGGTGGTTTGGGAGCTTGGTTTCGGAACAAGGACCGGTCGGCAGGTCAAGACGAAGAATACCGGTGACACAGTCAATAAGCGCGGCGTTGTCGGTTAGAAAGTCAAGCTCTAGAATGAAATCTTCGTCGAAGACGGTGAACACGACAGGAATTAGGTGCTCACCAACACCAACTCGAGCGGTACACAGTCCTTCAACGGTGGGCATAGGGCCATCGGACACTCTGATGACAGGATATGGGGTAGGCGTCAGGACCTTAGGAAGGCGGCGGCGAAGGGTGGCGAGGCTGCAGCGAACGAGATTGGCGAAGTTGTAGGGACGGGACGGGGCCAGAGCGGTTGCTGCGGAAGCTTTCGGGAAGATACTGGTGTTGAGTACGGGGGGAATTCATTAGGCCAATCGTCAGAGGCCGATCGTGTTCGGAAACCTGGAGTAGGGCGGGGACTGGAGGTAACTGTAAATGGCCGCTCCAGCAGGAGCGTGCCAGCGGACGCGAGGAGCGCAGCCGATTCAGCGGACGCTGCTGGCCTGGCAACGCCTCGAAAACGAAAGGAAAACTTGTTTTGTATTTTCGCTAACTAAATGATTCTTGCTTAACATTTTACGCCACGCGGTTTACGAACGGCGGGGTACACGTATGCTAGCGAGTACCGTAATTACCCGATTCTAACGCGCACCTTTTTTCCGGAAAAATAGGCCGAGAAATCGCATGCGCGTTAGAATCGGATACGAAACCGAAACTGCCGAAACAGCAAAAATTTTGTCCCACCCATCGCCATCGCCATCTCAAGATGGCGCCAAAGCCTTGAGCAACATTTGAGTGAACTAGAATAGGGGAGTGGCGCCGAGCGGGCGGAGACGGCGTTGCTTTCGGCGTGCCGCGCGTCGTCGACCACCGCTAGGGTGGCTAGGGGCGCTGGTGCACGATCTCGCAGCCGGTCAGCCGCACCCGCGCTGTCGCCGCAGCTGGCCGCAGCCCTTCAGACCGGACGAAACGTAGAACTTGGAAGGCGGTGGGTGCAAGTGCGTTCCGTGGAATCGGTGCGGAGGTTCTGACGTGTTTTTCAAAACAGTGAGAGAGTGCATTTCGTCAAGGACCAGCATGTGAGGAAGATGGCGAAACGGACTGATGCGCACTGTTTTGCCCAGGCTGTCACACCGGCTATCAGGGCTCTCCAAAGGCGTCTTTGTTCGCCGCCCCAAGAGACGAAGAGGTTCGAAAAAAGTGGAAGCGCGATTTAGCGCCGGCAGGAGAGAGAGACAAAACTTTTTTTATCGAGCTTTTAGGTCGGGTGGTTCCTCATTTCAGGTAACCATGTGCCGTCCCGGCTCGACTGGCCCTCTCGACCAGCAGAAGTTGATCTTGAGGGAGGGAGCTGGGCAGCAGTATCTCCCACTGCTCAGGAGTAGGGGAAGGAAAAGGAGGTGGGAGGTCTGGGTTCTTGACGCACTCACATATTATGTGCCATAGAGTGCCTGGTTGAGTACAGAATTTCATTGTGCGTCGAATTGTGTGGGAAATAACAGATGCATCCTGACTGGATGGGGAAACGTATTTGTCACTATTAGGACAAGCCCCTCACAGAATCGTCGGCTGCAGTGTGCGAGCTTCACTTTGTGTACACACCGTTCTGCACAGGTTTGTGCTAAGCATGGAGAACGCGTTCACTGAATACTTCAGTCTTCTTGAGCTTCATTTTGATAGCATCCTTGACATTTTGATTGTGGTGAAGGCTAAGCAGCAGTGTGAACTTGGGTGCAGTGATCATTGTAAGGCTGTTGCGGCAGAGGTGCGTTTTACCTCACGACCCGCATTCACTTCTACATCAAAAGCATCAACAGAAGGACGGCAATCTGCAAAGTATGCTAAACTAGGTAAATGCCCGTAGTACTGGACAAAATTGCGAAATAAACTGTGAAAGCTGACTGAAAGGTAATCTGTTCTATCTCGTTCACTGTATGTATATTATAAAAATTGCAATCGGATTTGAAAAAGGTGAAGCTGGGCCATTAGCTGTACACAACTTTGCTTAACATGTAGGATTGCATGTAAGAGTTAACATTAGTTACTGTTCTTTTTTATAGTAATTACAACAAGAAATAACTACAAAATAATTTGTATTTCGCCATGATAGCACCTCTGATTCTCTGAAAAATAGTAAAGACTCCATACCATATTGGCAAGCAAGCAGCAGTTAGTTTCGTTTTTGTGCTATGCGGCGGGTCTAAACTTCCTTTTAGGAGATTGGGGGTGATGGGGGGTCAACGCGCTTATTTGCGCACATGCGCCTGAATAATACATCAGAGTTGACTGCAACACCCCGGCTAAAAAAATTGTCGCCTTTAAATGCTGCTATACGAGCAATGACGTGTTTTTAGAACCGCGATGCTCTGCCCTGTGCAGGGACTAACAGTACATGCTGAACACCTGCCAGTTCGCGAAAAGTAAGTAATTATCGTTCGTCGTCGTGTTGAGGAGAACACAAGTGACAGTTCATTGACATTCAGAAGCGCCCGCGCCAGATATAGAGCTCGAGGTGAATCAAAATCGCGGATAGCGGAACTAAGGTGCCTGCAACCAGAACGGCTCACCGGATCCAGCCCACACTTCTTGTGCTCGACCTGGAAGCAGCAGTAAAGCAAAAATCACGTTTGGCCGTTTAGAATCTTGCTTAGCTTCTGAATGCCTTTGAAAGCCGAAAGAGAACGCGAGAACAGGACAGAGCAAGGCCAGACGCGTAGTCTCACTGCGCCAGTCCAGCTGCGAAAGGGCGCAGTCGCGCCACCTCGCGGTGTCGACGCCAACCGGAGTGGCTCAGCGCCGCCGCTCGGGACACTCCCTTATTCTAGTTCACTCTAGCAACATGGAGGAAGACTTCCTCCATGTTTAGCAACAATTTTTCGAACGGGAGAAGCATAAGCGCCAATGGTTTTCTATCGGCGTTCACACAAATTCGTTGAATCGTTCCACTTGCGCACTTGATAACAGCAATGGCAGCAGCGCCTCTCACGCTTTCAAAACGAGCGGTCGGCTGAAGCGTGCGGCTCGGGAGAAGCTCGCGGGATGGGCGTGCGAGGGGAGGGCCACGATCCCATCGACCATGGTTGAACGTTCGTTCAGAAGTGTGGCGTCGCGAACGCTCTTGGCGGCACCGAGGACGAGATGTTGCGGTCAGCGGAAAGCGACGAGGAGTGAGATGAGTGAGATTACTTCGGGAAATAAATCGCCCATTTCTCCCGCATTAGTTTGTCTGGGTTATAAAGTTCCGTGCGCTTTACAATCGTAGGTGCAAGTTTTTTTTTGTTTTTTTGCCAGGAAAATCGGGTGCACGTTAGAGTCGGGGGCGCGTTAGAATCGGGTAAGTACGGTAAGTGAGGCAATACCGTCAAAAAACAAATAGAGCAGAAATAAAGGACGCGAATGAAGCACCGAATCGCAAGTCCGTTGCCTGCTTAGATGTGTGACAGAACACAGTGGCGTACACGTGTTGCACGGCCCAAATATAAACATGAGATCGCCATTGGTTGTGTTGGTTATCTTCTAGTGCAGAGGGCGTCGCTAATATTAATGCCGACACGCACCTTTTGTCCTCAATAGGGATTGGACGGTGAGGCAATAAACGATCAGAATTCATCGCTTACAGTTGCATTTTCCCCATCTTTGCACTTCGCCAGATTATTGTCAAATATTATTCGCAATTCGGTGATTTTTTTCTTTTTCCTTCAAAGCCACCCTCCCCCCTCTCCCACCCGATTTGCCGTCCAGCCCTCTGCCGTGTCGCCTTCATGCAACTCGGCACTTCCCCTCCAAACGTTGGCGATCCTTACTTTAGTCTCTTAAGAGCGAACTTGGAATACATGATGCAAGAGCGTAATCAAATACGGTGAGAGCATCAAGAAAACGCAACGGCCACTCAGTTCGCCCGACCACTTTGTTTTACGGCCACTCATTTCAGAATCACAAACATATTTGACGCTTATGACGCTCGCTGCATTTTGTGACTGAGCCACGGAAAAAAACGGCAAGTTAGCGCTGCAATATGTATTCGTAACGATGACGCAAACCAGCAGTGTTTATTGAAAATGCACGCATAAGTGGTAGGTGCGCAAAAGTACGGCTAACCGAGAGGACGAGCCTGCGGTCCACGAGACTCGTTGGCTTTTACGGGGATCATCGCCGATTGCGCTACTCTTCTTGTTTGATCGGCTGTTGTTGAGACGTCCTTGTCACTACGCGTATTAGTGTAAACAATAAGCTTTTACTTCAAATTTCACTCTATACGACCATCTATCGGTGAATCTTCGACTGGCAGAGCGCCGACACCGTCCAACCACTTTCATCGACGCTGTAAACGTATTTAGCTTTGCAAATCGTTTTTTCCTAATGCCAAGTTGATCGCCGGACGAGATCGGACTCGTCGGGGATGGGCTGGAGACAGAGTAGCAAAACAATTGGCAGTATCGAGCTCGTTTTGCGTCTGTCAACACGGGATCCTATGGGACCCCCGTAGCTTTGTACTACCCGGAAGTTCTTCCCGGAAGCCGGTTTCGCGCGCCCCGTGGGCAGCGCAGGGGGCCTATAGGACTCAGTGAAGGACTGAGCGCGCGAAGATAGATCTTGCGCGTCGGCTAGCTGACGCACGGTGGACTCACTGAACGAATGGCGGAACTCCGGTTTAAAGATGTCCCAGCTTGTTAGCCTCGCTACGTTGTTTAGAAACCTAGTCCGTGCCGCCTTCTTAAGGTGGTAGACGACACACGTCAGCATTATTGTTTCATCCCATGGGTTGGGAACACTGACGCGTTCATACATGAGGATCCATTCATCCGCGCCGACGCTATCAGTGTCAGTAAAATCACCAGGATCACGGGGGTGTAAAACGATGACTAGCGGCGGAGTAGATCCAGGCTCACCGGGAGGTGGAATCATGCAGCTGTGAACGCGACACCCGTTCCGAAGTTCCGTATTGTCTCAAACTGGCCCGGCGAGTGGCACGGCGACGGGAAGTACCACCTTCACCACAAGATGTGGCGTGGCAACGAAGGGGATCTATTTGCAGGTAGTATTTACATTATTAAACGGGATAGTAAAGGCAGACAAAGCAGCTGCGATGTACCAAATGCTGCACGCGCACCAACATCAGTGAGCGCCTTCATCTTCTTCCTCCAGCCTATGGGTCCACTTATCCCAGAGGTCGCTTACCCGCAGAGAGGGGTTGTTCACTGATTCAGTCTATCAAGGAGCGAAGGGAACCAGCCCGTGACGACATGCAATAAATAAATCCCGTACAGGAAAACAAAACAAACAACTGCGACGCCAGTCCGGCGCCTTGCCACATAAAAGTTAACTTGAAGGCCCAACGTGTTTACACAGCCATTGCAAAGCCGGCCCTTGCGAACTTCCAAGCGATTCCGACTAATTTCTCCATCACAACTTAACAGGCGTCCTTGTTGCCGTTTTGGCATCATAATTCAGTAATGCAGTAATTACGCGACAAAGTCAAAATTTTCTGCAGCAATGATATTGATGATATATTACCGGCGATATAGAGTCGGACGTTAACCCAACCATGGTCGCTGAGCGGCAGTATGGAGGGGAGAAAATTTGAGAGAAACGTAATGCCACTATGGGCGAACCAAAACAGTACGACCAATCCTGTGGAGCGTTGAGCCACAAAAAATAATGAGTGCCCTGGAGAGGTCGGCGTTTAACAGTGTCGTTAGAAACTGCAGGAGGGTTGCAAGCTGGGCCAGTTGGAATTTAGACATTCTTGGAGAAAAAGCAGCGCAAATTCAGACGAAGACCGAATGAAGTAACCACAAGGACAGCCGCTGGTCTAACAACTGAATTTTTAATATCAGAAAGGGTGAATATAAATACTGAACACAAACAATAAAGCAATAAAAAGACAATGTGCATGGGCAAACAAAGTTTGCAAAGGTCACGTTAATGCCACAAGTAGATGTGCGCATGTTACAATCCAGGCACACGCAGATACGCAATCTCTTTAGGATGGAGACACATGCTTGTTTGGCTTACACACTTGTCACCTCCTTCAGCTATGTGGAATGCCTCCATGATTTAGCGGGTTGTTTGATTACGGTGCTGAAATAAAATGTTAGTGGCAGGAAAATTAGGTTCACATTGGCTGCACTTAGCGCAATGCGAAGAATGATGGGATGATACAGGGCCTTTCAATGACAATTCATGTTATCTTAAGCGCACGTTGATACAGCGGCCAGTTTTCCCAACATAGGTTCGGCCACAAGGCAAAGAAATGCTGTACACAACTCCCGTCGCGCATGCGACATACCGGTTCTTGTGGTTGACACCACAACCAACTCCTTTCTTCTCACTTCCCTGCTCTATCTTTCTGTCAAGCCTGCCACATACAGAACGCAACTTTTTGCAGGCCGTGATGGCCACTTGCACTCCATAGCGTTGGCCCACTTTTTTTAGGCGGTGTGAGATCGTATGAATGTATGAAATGACGGCAACTTTTTTGGTCTTTTGTGTGTCCTCAGCAACATGCCAGCCGCCGGACTTTGTTTTTGGGATTTTTACAAGTTTTTCACACGACCATGAGAAGAGATGCTGTGGAAATCCCGCCTCCCTTAACTTTTTAACTTGGTCATTGAAGCTCTTTGTCATCAGATGCTGGCACGATGACTTGTTATTATTTATTGTCTTTTTATTACTTTATTCTTTGTGTTCAGTATTTATATTCACCCTTTCTGATAATAAAAATTCAGTTGTTAGACCAGCGGCTCTCCTTGTGGTTACTTCCTTCTGTCTTCGTCTGAATTCGCGCTGGTTTTTATCCAAGAATGTCGTCAGAAACGCTGATGTTCAAGAGTTTATGGCTCAACGTGCGTTCCGGTAGGGAATAGCCATAAGAATCTTGAGCCTAGCTGACACGGTGTATAGAATAGGCAGATAATTCGAAAGTCAGGAAATGATTTTTGCGAGACCGTCACAACTAACCCTTTAAAGCGTTGTTAGCGAATGATATAATGCGTTGCTTGTGTAATGGCCTCGAACATCAGTGAACCAATATGCAGAAACCCGGCCCTCACGGAAGCCCTTCACAGGCAAATGCCACATCAATTCCCATGGACTGTACGGCGTCCTGTGGTTCCTCTGGGGGCTGTTTTTCGAGCGATAGGTAATATGTCCTGGGGTAATATGACTAGCCTTGCCCACGCCAATATGCTCCAGTTTACTGCCGAATGAGTCCCAGGCTATCTCGGGGCCACGAGGCGTGCAAAGCTGCCCGCTGCAGCAAAAAAACTTTCACAAATCCATGACAACGGGTATTGTGGGGTGAGCGGCAGCAGCAGTGCGCGCACCGCGACCTGTACGAACAGCAGATATCCGGGGCGCACCCAGATGTGCAAATGAGACAAGCGCCGCATACAGCTGTGCAGCCGACACGGTGGCAGGGCAAGCAGAAACTAGGCCATGCATGAGCAGCGGGAGAGTGTCACCGCTCAAGGGATAAGTTCTGCGGCACTCTCAGCGACAGGCAGGGCTCTGCGTTTACAACTCACTGCAATTTCTTAGCCACACCCGTAGCTTTTCGGGAGGATATTATATATTAATTTATTAACTTCCTTATTTATTCATTTGTTATACTTATTATATTTATTAGGTTCGTGGGTAGGAGAAGGAAGAAGAAGAGTCATCGCTCTTGCATCTAGATGGCTCCTGCAAGCACTCTGTATTTGACAAAATTATGTGCCTTACTATGTGAGTGGCGGATGTAGGTGCACTCTTAAATGCTCAAAATTTCATTCTGAGTAAGCGACTTCCTCTCTGGTGCATCGATGGTACTGGAAGGCCGTGCAATGGACGTTAAGCCTAACGGTCCCGGTACACCACTCACGTATGAGGCCTCGGCTCCGCTTAACGTTGTGCAACTAAACTCTTCAGCCGTCGCAAAACGCAAACGATCGCAGGAGTCCGGCCTGACCCGGCAAAAACTTTGCCATGGCGAACTTCTCAAGACCCAAAGACAAGA